>JAPFBE010000238.1:0-80220 GCA_034336665.1 Luscinia megarhynchos | reverse complement strand
GCGTCAACCCAGAAAAACTGCAGGCCCTTCTGCACGCCCACCCACTGGTGGAGCGGCGTCGTGGCAGCACCCAGAGGCAACCGCAAACCCTTCTGCCGCCCACACGCGGGTGGGTTGGTGGATTCGCGTCAACCCAGAGAAACCGCGGAGCCCTTCTGCACCCCCTCCGCAGCGTAGGCGGCCGTGGCGGCACGCAGGGGCAAAGCGCCAAACCCTTCTGCCTGCGCCCACCCAGGGGGTGAGCCCGGCCGTGGCGGCACACCAGAAGAGCAAGCGCAGGCCCTTCTGCCGCGCCCAACCGCGGGAGGGCGGCCGTGAGTGGCACACCAAGAGCACCGCATAAACAGTTCTGCCGCGCCCACCTCTGGGGTGGGTTGGTGGATGCGTCAACCCAGAGGAAACCGCGGAGGCCCTTCTGCCGCCCAACCACGGGTGGGCGGCCGTGGCGGCACACCACGGAGAGCAAACGCGTACCCTTCTGCCGCCCACACGGGTGGGCCTACCGTGGCGGCACACCCAGGGGAAAAGCAGGCCCTTCTGCCGCCCTACCCACGGGTGGGCGGCCGCGGCGATCACACCCAGAGGCACCGCCAAACAGTTCTGCAATCCCCACCCACGGGTGGGCCGGCCTAGCGGCACACCCAATGGCAAAGCATAAACAGTTCTGCACGCCCACCCACGGGTAAGCTGGTCGTTGCTTCAACCCAGAAGAAATTGCAGGCCCTTCTGCGCGCCCACACGGGTGGGCCTACCGTGGCGGCACATCCAGAGGTAATCGCGGGCCCTTCTGCACTCCACCAGCGGGTGGGCGGCCGTGGCGGCACACTCAGCAGGAAAGCGCAAACCCTTCTGCCGCCCACCTACTGGTGGGCCGGCCCGTCGCGGCACACTCAGAGGCAAACACGAAACCCTTCTGCACGCCCACCCACGGATTGGCGGCCGTGGCTGCACACACAAGGGGGCAAAGCGCGGGCCCTTCTGCACACACACCAGCGGGTGGGCCTGCGTGGCGGCACACCCAGAGGCAACCGCGGAGCCCTTCTGCACGCCCACCCACGGGTAGGCCGGCCGTGGCGGCACACCAGAGCCACCGCGCAAACAGTTCTGCCGCCCACCCGCGGGTGGAGCGACCCGTGGCGGCACATCCAGAGAGCAAAGCGCAAAAGCAGTTCTGCCGTAGCGTCACGGGGAGGGGTAGGCGTTCGCGTCAACCAGAGGAAACCGCAGGGCCTTCTGCCCTGCCACCCACAGATGGGCGGCCGTGGGGGGCACACCCAGGGGCAACCGCGGAGCCCTTCTGCCGCCCACCCGCAGATTGGGCTGGCGTCTTGTACACCCAGAGGCAACCTCAGGCCCTTCTGCCGCCCAAACACAAATTGGGCCGGCCGTGCCAACACAGCCAGAGGCAACCGCGGAGCCCCTTCTACACGCCCACCCACTGATGAGCCGGCCGTGGCAACACACCCATAAGGAAACCGCGGAGCCCTTCTGCCGCGCCCACCCGCGGGTGGGCCCTACACGTGGCGGCACACCCAGAGGCACCGCATAAAATGGTTCTGAGCGCCCACCCGCGGGTGGGCCGGCCCGTTAACTGCACACCCAGAGGCAACGCGAGACCTTCTGCGCCCACCCACTGGTGGACCGACGTGGCAGCGCACCCAGAAACGCGCAGGGGCCTTCTGCACGCCCACCCACTGGTGGGCGGCGTCGGCGGCACACTCAGAGAGCAAACACAAACCCTTCTGCCGCAGCCCACCCACGGATTGGCGGCCGTGGCGGCACAGCCAGAACACTGCATAAACAGTTCTGCAGCCCACCCGCGGGGAAAGCTGGTCGTTCGCGTCAACCCAGAAGAAACTGCAGGCCCTTCTGCCACGCCCACCCACTGGTGGGCGGCCGTGCTTGGCACACCCAGAGGCAACCGCAAACCCTTCTGCTGCGCCCACACGGGGTGGGTTGGTGGGTCGCGTCAACCCAGAGGAAACCGCCAGGCCCTTCTGCACCCCCTCCACGGGTAGGCGGCCGTGGCGGCACACCCAGGGGCAAGCGCCAAACCATTCTGCCGCCCACCCGCGGGTGAGCGGCCGTGGCGGCACACCCAGAGCAAACGCCAGGCCCTTCTGCACTCCCACCCACGGGTAGGCGGCCCGTGGCTGCACGCCAGGGGCAAAGCGCGGGGCCCTTCTGCACACACACCAGCGGGTGGGCCTGCCGTGGCGGCACACCAGAGGCAACCGCGGGCCCTTCTGCACGCCCACCCGCGGGTGGGCGGCCGTGGCGGCACACCAGAAGGCACCGCGAAACAGTTCTGCCGCTGCGATGCGGGGAGGGTGGTCGTTCGTCAACCCAGAGGAAACCGCCAGGCCCTTCTGCCCTCCCACCCACAGGTGGGCGGCCGTCGGCGGCACCCAGGGGCAACTGCAGGCCCTTCTGCACGCCCACCCACGGGTGGGCGGCCGTCAGCGGCACGCAGAGGCAACCTCAGGCCCTTCTGCCGCCCAAAACACAAATTGGGCGGCCGTGGCAACACAGCCAGAGGCAACCGCCAGGCCCTTCTGCACGCCCACCCACTGATGGGCGGCCAGTGGCAACACCCATAGGAAGCCGCGGGCGCTTCTGCAGCCCACCGCGAGTTGGGGCGTGCACGTCGTGGCACACCCAGAGGCACTGCGCAAATAGTTCTGGCAGCCCACCCTGCGGGTAGGCCGGCCCGTTGCTGCACACCCAGAGGCAGCTGCAGGGCCTTCTGCCGCCCACCCACTGGGTGGGCGGCCGTGTGACACACTCAGAAGAGCAACCGCCCAGGCCCTTCTTCACGCCCACCCGCGGGTGGGCCAGCCCGTCAGCGGCACATCCAGAAGTGTCGCGGGCCCTTCTGCACTCCACCATCAGGGTGGGCGGCCGTCGGCGGCACTCAGCAGCGGGAAGCGCAAACCCTTCTGCGCCCACCTACTGGTGGGCCGGCCGTCAGCGGCACTCAGGAGGCAAACACAAACTCTTCTGCCGCCCACCCGCGGATTGGCCGGCCGTGGCGGCACAGCCAGAACACCGCGCCAAACGGTTGTGCAGCCCACCCACGGGTGGAGCCGGCCGTTCGGCACACCCAGAAGAGCAAAGCGCCGGGCCATTCTGCCGCCCACACACGGGTAGGCGGTCGGGGCTGCACACCCAGAAGGCACCGCATAAACAGTTCTGCACGCCCACCCACGGGGTAGGCTGGCGGTGGCGGCGCGCAAAGGCACCGCAAACGGTGCTGCCGCCCAGCCACGGGAAAGCCGGTCGTTCCGTCCAACCCAGAGAAAAACTGCAGGCCCTTCTGCGGCCCACCCACTGGTGGGCCGGCCGTGGCGAAGCACACCCAGAGGCAACCGCCAAACCCTTCTGCCGCCCACACGCGGGTGGGTTGGTCGTTCGCACGTCCAACCCAGAGAAGCCGCAGGCCCTTCTGCACCCCTCCACGGGTAGGCCGGCCGTGGCGGCACACCAGGGGCAAGCGCAAACCGATTCTGCATGCCCACCCACGGGTGAGCGGCCGTGTGGCACACCCAGAGAGCAAACGCAGGCCCTTCTGCACGCCCAACCACGGGAGGGGCCGGCCGTGAGTGGCACACCAAGAGGCACCGCGCAAACAGTTCTGCACGCCCACCTACGGGTGGGTTGGTCGTGCGTCCAGCCCAGAGAAACCGCATGGGCCCTTCTGCCGCGCCCAACCACGGGTGGGCGGCCGTGGCGGCACTTTACGCGGAGGCAAGCGCAGGCCCTTCTGCACGCCCACCGCGGGTGGGCCTACCGTGGCGGCACACTCAGGGAGGGGGAAAAGCAGGCCCTTCTGCAGCCCACCCACGGGTGGGCGACGCGGCGATCACCCAGAGGCACTGCGCAGAAACAGTTCTGCACGCCCACCCACGGGTGGGCGGCCCTAGCGGCACATCAATGTAGCATAAACAGTTCTGCCGCCCACCCACGGGTAAAGCTGGTCGTTCGCGTCAACCCAGAAGAAATTGCAGGCCCTTCTGCACGCCCACGCGGGTGGGCCTACCGTGTGACACATCCAGAAGTGTCGCGGGCCTTCTGCAATCCCACCATCCGGGGTGGGCGGCGGCCGGCTGGCACACTCAGCGGAAACGCAAACCCTTCTGCACGCCCACCTACTGGTGGGGCGGCCCGTCGGCGGCACACTCAGAGGCAAACACAAACCCTTCTGCCGCCCACCCGCGGATTGGCCGGCCGTGGCGGCACAGCCAGAACACTGCGCCAAACAGTTGTGCCGCCCACACACGGGTGGGCGGCCGTTCTGCGGCACACCCAGAGAGCAAAGCGCGGGCCCTTCTGCAGCCCACACCGCGGGTAGGCGGTCGGGGCTGCACACACCAGAACAACCGCGGGGCCTTCTACACCCACCAACGGGTGGGCGGCTGTGGCACACCCAGGGGAAAAATAAGAAGGCCCTCGACGCAGCCCACCCGCGGGTGGGCGGCGTGCAGCGACGCAGAGGCAAGCGCAGAGCCCTTCTGCGCCCACACGGGTGGGCCTACCGTGGCGAAGCACACTCAGGGGGAACCTCAGGCCCTTCTGCAGCCCACCACGGGTGGAGCGGCCCGTCGCTGCACACCCAGAGCCACCGCCAAACAGTTCTGCCGCGCCCACCCAGGGGTGGGCCGGCCGTGTGACACACCCAGAGGCACACGCAAACAGTTCTGCGCCCACTGCGGGTAAGCTGGTGGATCGTGGCGGCACGCAGAGGCAAGCGCCAAAGCAGTTCTGCTGCATGCGTGCGGGGAGGGGTGGTCGTTCGCGTCAACCCAGAGGAAACCCGCGGGGCCTTCTGCCCTCCACCCACAGGGTGTGCGGCGTGGCGGCACGCAGAAGTAACACGCGGAGCCCTTCTGCACGCCCACCCGCGGGTGGGCCGACGTCAGCGGCACACCCAGAGGCAACCTCAGGCCCTTCTGCGCCCAAACACAAGTGGGCGGCCGCTGGCAACACAGCCAGAGGCAACCGCGGGTGCCCTTCTGCAGCCCACCCACTGATGAGCGGCCCGTGGCAACACACCCATAGGAAACCCGGAGGCCCTTCTGCTGCGCCCACCCGCGGGTGGGCCTACGTAGCGGCACACCCAGAGGCACCGCGCAAACAGTTCTGCCGCGCCCACCCGCGGGTAAGCTGGTGGTTCGCGTCAACCCAGAAGAAACTGCAGGCCCGATCTGCAGCCCACTCCGCAGGTGTGCTGGCGTAGCGGCACGCAGATGTATCCGCGGGCCTTCTGCACTCCCACCCGCGGGTAGGCGGCCGTGGCTGCACGCCAGAGGAAACGCGGGGCTTTCTGCCGCGCCCACCCACTGGTGGGCGGCCGTCAGCGGCACACCTAGAGTCAACCGCAGGCCCTTCTTCACGCCCACTTACGGGTGGGCCGGCGTCAGCGGCACACCCAGAGGCAACCGCCAGGCCCTTCTGCACGCCCACCCGCGGGTGGGCGGCGTCGGCGGCACGCAGAGGCACCGCGCAAACAGTTCTGCAGCCCACCTCACGGGTGGGTTGGTCGTCGCGTCAGCAGAGGAAACCGCGGGCCCTTCTGCACACCCACCCACGGGTAGTCCGGCCGTGGCGGCTGCGCCTCAGAGGCAAGCGCCAAAGCCCTTCTGCAGCCCACCCAGGGGGTGGGTCGGCCCGTCTTGGCACACTCAGAGGCAAGCGCCAAACCCTTCTGCACGCCCACACCGCGGGTGGGCGGCCGTGTGAACGCCAGAGTCAACCGCCAGACCGTCTGCCGCCCACCGCAGATTGGGCCGCCCGTGTGGCACACCCAGAGCAGCTCGCATAAAACAGTTCTGCCGCGCCCACCCGCGGGTGGGCGACGTCTTCGGCACACCCAGAGGCACCGCATAAACAGTTCTGCAGCCCACCCACGGGTAGAGCTGGTCGTTTGCGTCAGCCCAGAAGAAACTGCAGGCCCTTCTGCCGCCCAACCCGCAGATTGGGCTGGCGTGGCTGACACACCCAGAGGTAACCGAAGGCCCTTCTGCACTCCCACCCACGGGTAGGCGGCCGTGGCTGCACGCCAAGGGGCAAGCGCGAGCCCTTCTGCACACACACACCAGCAGATTGGGCCTGCCGTGGCGGCTACCCAGAGGCAACCGCAGGCCCTTCTGCACGCCCACCCGCGGGTAGGCCCGGCCCGTGGCTGACACGCAGAGGCACATAAACAGTTCTGCCGCCCACCCGCGGGTGGAGCAGGCCGTCGGTGGCAGCACCCAGAGGCAAAGCATAAGCAGTTCTGCGCGCCGCGTCACGGGGAGGGGTGGTGGTTCGCGCGTCAACCAGAGAAGCCGCGGGGCCTTCTGCCCTCCACCCACAGGTGGGCCGGCGTCTTCGGCGCACCCAGAACGGCGCCGCGGGCCCTTCTGCACGCCCACCCGCGGGTGGGCCGGCGCGTCGGCGGCACTCAGAGGCAACCTCAGGCCTTCTGCGCCCAAACACAAATTGGGCGGCCGTAGCAACACAGCCAGAGGGCAACCGCAGGCCCTTCTGCCGCCCACCCACTGATGGGCCGGCCGTGGCAACACACCATAGAGAGCCGCGAGGCCCTTCTGCACGCCCACCCGCGGGTTGGGGCGTGCCGTCAGCGACGCACCCAGAGGCACTGCGCCAAATGGTTCTGAGCAGCCCACCCGCGGGTAGGCGGCCGTTGCTGCACCCAGGGGCAACTGCAGGGCCTTCTGCCGCCCACCCACTGGTGGGCGGCCGTCGGCGGCACACTCAGAGGCAACCGCGGGCCCTTCTTCACGCCCACCCACGGGTGGGCCGGCCCGTCGGCGGCACATCCAGAGGTAATCGCAGGCCCTTCTGCGCTCCCACCATCGGATTTGGGCCGGCCGTGGCGGCACACTCAGCGGAAGCGCAAACCCTTCTGCAGCCCACCTACTGGTGGGCGGCCGTGGCGAGCACACTCAGAGGCAAACGCAAACCCTTCTGCCGCCCACCCGCGGATTGGCGGCGTGGCGACACAGCAGAGACCTACGCAAACAGTTATTGCGCCCACACCGCGGGTGGAGCGGCGTTGCTTGACACACCCAGAGGCAAAAGCGCCAGGCCATTCTGCGCCCACACCGCAGGGTAGGCCGATTAGGGGCTGCACGCAGAGCACCGCGCAAATGGTTCTGCCGCCCACCCGCGGGTAGGCCCGACGGTGGCGGCGCACCCAAAGGCACCGCACAAACAGTGCTGCAAGCCAGCCAGCCGCGGGAAAGCGATCGTTTGCGATCAGCCCAGAAAAACTGCAGGCCCTTCTGCCGCCCACCCCACTGGTGGGCGGCCGTGGCGGCACGCAGAGGCAACCGCCAAACCCTTCTGCAGCCCACACACGGGTGGGTTGGTGCGTTCGTCAACCCAGAGAAACCGCCAGGCCCTTCTGCACCCCCCTCCCACGGGTGGGCGGCCGTGGCGGCACACCCAGGGGCAAGCGCCAAACCATTCTGCCGCCCACCCGCGGGTGAGCCGGCCCGTGTGGCACGCAGAGAGGGCAAACGCCAGGCCCTTCTGCCGCGTAACCCGCGGGAGGGCCGGCCGTGGTGGCACACCAAGAGGCACCGCGCCAAACAGTTCTGCAGCCCACCTACGGGTGGGTTGGTGCGTTCGCGTCAACCCAGAGAAACCGCCAGGCCCTTCTGCAGCGCCCACGGGTGGAGCGGCGTGGCGGCTACGCGAGAGCAAGCGCCGCAGGCCCTTCTGCCGCCCACGCGGGTGGGCCTACCGTCGACTGCACACTCAGGGGGAAAAGCAGGCCCTTCTGCCGCCCACCCACGGGGTGGGCGACGTGGCGTCACACCAGAGGCACCGCGCCAAACAGTTCTGCACGCCCACCCGCGGGTGGGCGACCCTGGCGGCACATCAATGGCAGCACAAACAGTTCTGCCGCATACCCGCGGGTAAAGCTGGTGGTGCGTCAACCCAAGAAATTGCAGGCCCTTCTGCGCCCACCGCAGGTGGGCCTACCGTGTGGCACATCCAGGAAGTGTCGCAAACCCTTCTGCGCGCCCACCTGCGGGGTGGGTTGGTGCGTTCGACGTCAACCCAGAAGCCGCGGGCCTTCTGCACCCCCTCCACGGGTAGGCCGGCCGTGGCGGCACACCAGGGGCAAAGCATAAACCATTCTGCCGCCCACCCACGGGTGAGCGAGCGTGGCGGCACCCAGAGGCAACGCCAGGCCCTTCTGCGCCCAACCGCGGGAGGGCCGGCCGTGAGTGGCACCAAAGAGGCACGCGCCAAACAGTTCTGCACGCCCACCTACGGGTGGGTTGGTGCGTCGCGTCAACCCAGAGGAAACGCGTAAAGGCCCTTCATGCAGCCCAACCGCGGGTGGGCGGCCGTGGCGGCACCTGCGGAGGCAACAGCAGGAACCTTCTGCTGCGCCCACACCGCGGGTGGGCCTACACGTGGCGATGCACACTCGGGGGAAAAGCAGGCCCTTCTGCGCCCACCCACGGGGTGGGCTGACACGTGGCGATCACACCCAGAGGCACCACGCAAACAGTTCTGCACGCCCACTTGCGGGTGGGTAGGCTGGCGGCACATCAGATGGCAAAGCGCATAAAACAGTTCTGCCGCTCCCACCCGCGGGTAAGCTGGTCGTTCGCGTCAACCCAGAAGAAATTGCAGGCCCTTCTGCACGCCCACACGCGGGAGTTGGGCCTACCGTGGCGACACATCCAGGGTAATCGCAGGCCCTTCTGCAATCCCACCATGTCGGGGTGGGCGGCCGTGGCGGCACACTCAGCGGGAAAGCATAAACCCTTCTGCCGCCCACCTACTGGTGGGCCGACGTCTTGCGGCACACTCAGAGGCAAACACAAAGCCCTTCTGCAGCCCACCCGCGGATTGGCGGCCGTGGCGGCACAGCCAGAGACACCGCAAACGGTTGTGCCGCCCACACGCGGGTGGAGCTAGGCCGTTCGCGGCGCTACGCAGAGGCAACGCAGGCCCTTCTGCGCCCACCGCGGGTAGGCGGTCGGGGCTGCACACGAAGAGCAACGCATGAGACCTTCTGCACACCCACCAACGGGTGGGCCGGCTGTGGCGGCACCCAGGGGAAAATGAGAGGCCCTACGACGCGCCCACCCTGCGGGTGGGCGGCGTAACTTGGCTGACACGCAGAGACAAGCGCCAGGCCCTTCTGCACGCCCACACGCGGGTTGGGCCTGCGCGGCACACTCAGGGGAACCTCAGGCCCTTCTGCCGCCCACCTGCGGGTGGGCGGCCGTGGCTACACGCAGAGCCACCGCGCAGAAACAGTTCTGCAGCCCACCCAGGGGTGGGCCGGCCGTGGCGGCACGCAGAGGCACCGCATAAACAGTTCTGCGCGCCCATCCGCGGGTAGCCAAGCTGGTGCGTTCGCGTCAACCCAGAAGAAACTGCAGGCCGATCTGCCGCCCACTCCGCAGGGTGTGCTGGCGTGGCGGCACGCAGATGTATCATGGGCCTTCTGCGCTCCACCCACGGGTAGGCGGCCGTGACTGCACGCAGAAGAGGAAACGCGGGGCTTTCTGCCAGCCACCACTGGTGGGCCGACGTCTTGGCACACCTACGAGTCAGCGCAAGTTAAACTGTCCGCGCCCACTTACGGGTGGGCGACGTCATGCACACCCAGAGGCAACCGCGGAGAGCCCTTCTACCGCGCCCACCCACGGGTGGAGCCGACGTCGCGGTACACCCAGAGGCTGCGCAAACAGTTTCTGCGGCTCACCTCGCAGGGTCGGGTTGGTCGTTCGTCAGCCAGAGGAAACCGCGAGTCCCTTCTGCCGCAGCCCTCCCACTTGGTGGGCGGCCGTGGCGGCACGCTCAGAGCAAGCGCCAAACCCTTCTGCCGCCCACTTGCGGGTGGGTAGCGGCGTGACGGCACGCAGAGGCAAAGCGCCAGGCCCTTCTGCGCGCCCACCCGCGGGTGGCTGGTGCGTTCGTCAGCAGGAAACGCCAGGCCCTTCTGCCCGCCCACACAGGGAGGGCCGGCCGTGGCAACACACCCAGAGGCACCGCGCAAACAGTTCTGCTGCGCCCTACCGCGGAGTGGGCCGGCCCGTTCGCGACACGCCCATAGCCACCATAAAGAGTTATTACCGCCCACCGCGGGTGGGCGGCCGTGGCGGCACGCAGAGGCACCGCGCAAACAGTTCTGCCGCCCACCCACGGGTAACCTGAGTCGTTCGTCAACCCAGAAGAAACTGCAGGCTATTCTGCCGCAGCCCACCCGCGGGTGGCCTGGCGTGTGACACCCAAGAGTAACCGCGGGCCGCTGCACTCCACCACGGGTAGGCGGCTGTGGCTGCACGCCCAGAGGCCAAAAGCGCAGGCCTTCTGCACACCCACCAACGGGTGGGCCGGCCGTGGCGGCACACCCAGAGGCAATGCAGGCCCTTCTGCAAGCCCATTCGGGGTGGAGCGCGCCGTTGGCTGCACAACCAGGAACAAGCGCGGGCACTTTTACACGCCCACCCACGGGTGGGCGACGCGTGGCGGCACACCCAGGCACGCAAACAGTTCTGCACGCCCACCCACGGGTGGGCGGCGCGTGAAGCAAACCCAGAGGCAACCGCGGGAGCCTTCTGCCGCGTTCACTCCGCGGGTGGGCGGCCGTGGCGGCACGCCCAGAAACCCTGCGCGCATACAGTTCTGCCGCGCCCTTGCGGGTTGGCCGACCGTGTGAACACCCAGAGGCAAAAGCAGACAGTGCGCCCAGTTCTCCGGGGAGGGCGGTGCGTTCGCGTCAACCCGAGAAACCGCCAGGCCCTTCTGCCCGCCCACCCACAGGTGGGCGGCGTCGTCGGCACACCAGGGGCAACGGCGGCGGGCCCTTCTGCGCCCACCCGCGGGTGGGCCCGGCGTGGCGGCACACAGAGGGGCAACCTCAGGCCCTTCTGCACGCCCACCCACGGGTGGGCCGGCAACAACACAGCCAGAGGCAACCGCAGGCCTTCTGCCGCAGCCCACCCACTGATGGGCCGGCCGTGGCAACACCCAGAGGAAACGCGGAGGCCCTTCTGCACGCCCACCCACGGGTGGGCCTACCGTCGGCGTCACACCCAGAGGCACCGCAAATAGTTCTGCGCCCACCCACGGGTGGGCCGGCCCGTGGCGGCACACCCAGAGGCAACCGCGGGCCTTTTCAAGCGCCCGTGCTGGGGTAGGCCGGCTGTGGCGGCACCCAGGGAAAATGCAGGCCCTTCTGCACGCCCACTTACGGGTGGGCGGCGTGGCGGCACACCCAGAAGCGCACAAACAGTTCTGCAGCCACCCGCGGGTGGAGTACCGCGTCGGCGGCACCAATAGCAGCGGAAAACAGTTCTGCCGCCCACCCGCGGGGCTGGTGCGTTGCGTCAGCCAGAAGAAACTGCAGGCCCTTCTGCCGCCCACCCACGGGTGGGCTGGCGTGGCGGCACACCCAGAAGGTAATGCGGGCCGCCGGCATGCCCACCACGGGTGGGCGGCGTGGCTGCACACCCAGAGAGCAACCGCGGGAGCCTTCTGCACACCCACCACTGGTGGGCCGGCGTCGGCTGCGCAGAGGCAAGCGCCAAAACCCTTCTTCCGCGCCACCCACGAATGGGCCGGCCGTGGCGGTACACTCAGAATGGCATAAACCCTTCTGCTTACGCCCACCGCCGGGTGGAGTGCGGCCCGTCTTGAGCACTGCCAAGAGGCAACCGCGGGCCCTTCTGCAGCCCACACGCGGGTGGGCGGCGTGTGGCACACCCGGAAGGGCAAACTCGAGCCCTTCTGCCGCGTTCACCGCACGGGTGGGCTCGGCGTGGCTGGCACACCCAGATGTACCCCGCAGGCCCTTCTGAACTCCCACCGGCCAGGGTAGTCCGGCCCGTGGCTGCAAACCAAGAGGCAGCCCGCCGTGAAGTCTTCCCCTGCACACCCACGCAATGGGTGGGCGGCGTCAGCGGCAAACCCAGGAGCAACCCGCCAGGTACTCCGCAGCCACCCGCGGGTGGTGGAAGCCGCACGTCTTGGCACACCCAGAGGCACCGCCAAAGCGGTTCTGCGGCTCACGCGGGGTGGGCCGGCGTGGCGAGCTTACGCAGAAGGCACTGCGCAAACAGTTCTGCAGCCGCACCCGCGAGGGTAAAGTTGGTGGATTGCGATGGGCCGTTTAGAGCTTCCTGCAGGCTTTCCTGCAGCCCACCCACGGGTGGGCGGTCGTGGCTGCACGCAGAGGGGAAGCGCGGGGCCCTTCTGCACACCCACCATCGGTGCGGGTGCGGCCGGTGGCAAGCACGCAGAGAATAGCGCCCAGGCGGTTCTGCGCACGCCCACCAGCGGGTAGGCTGGTCGTTCGTCAACCCAGGAAGGAAACTGCAGGCCCTTCTGCGCATCTACCCGCAGGTGAGCTGTGGCGTGGCGGCACTAGGAGCAACCCGCGGGCCCTTCCTGCATGCCCACACCGCGGGTGGAGCCCTACCGTGGCGGCACACCCGAAGGCAACCTCAGGCTTCACGCCGCCCACACTGGTGACCCCGGCCGTGGCTGACGCACACCTAGAGTCAACCGCGGGCTAGCACCACGCCCACCCACTGATGGGCAAGTGCGGCCCGTGCTTACACCCATAGGAGCACGCGAGGCCGGCTTCTGCTTGCGCCCACTTGCGGGTGTTGGGCCTACGTCAGCGGCACACCCAGAGGAGCCGCGCTTAAAATAGTTCTGACAGGCAGCCCACCCACGGTGGGCGGCCGTTACTGCACACCCAGAGGCAACCGCGCATTCTGCACGCCCACCCACTGGTGGTGCGGGCGGCCGTGGCGGCACACCCAGAGGCAACCCGCGGAGCCCTTCTTCACGCTTCCCTCCCGCGGGTGGGCCGGCGATGGCGGCGCAGAGGCCTGCGCATAAACAATTCTGCGCGCACCTACGAGGTGGGTTTGGTGCGTTGGGTCAACCCAGAGGAAACCGCGCAGGCCCTTCTGCCGCCCTCCACGCGGGTAGGCCGGCCGATGGCGGCTTACACTCAGGGCATAGCGCCAAACCCTTCTGCTTGCGCCCACTCCGCGGGTGGGCGGCGTCGACGGCGCACCCAGAGGCTAACGCCAGGCCCTTCTTGCACGCCCGCCCCGCAGATGCGTGAGCTGGTCGTTGCGTCAGCCAGAGCCGCCGGGCCCTTCTGCCCGCCCGCCCACAGGGTGGGCCGGCCGTGGCAGCGCAGAGGCACCGCGCCAAACGGTTCTGCAGCCCTACGCGAGGTGGGCGGCGCGTTGCTGACAGCCCATAGCCACAGCATAAAGAGTTGTGCACGCCCGCCCGCGGGGCGACGTCGTCGGCACACCCAGAGGCACCGCGCAGAGCAGTTCTGCTGCGCCCACTTACTTGGCGTAAGCTGGTGCGTTTGCGTCAGCAGAAGAAATTACAGGCCCTTCTGCGCAGCCCACCGCGAGGTGGGCCTACCGTGGCGGCACATCCAGAGGTGTCGCGGAGCCCTTCTGCACTCCCACCATCCAGGGTGGGCGGCGCGATGGCGGCACACTCAGCGGAAGCGCCAAACCCTTCTGCCGCGCCCACCTACTGGTGGGCCGGCCGTCAGCGGCGCACACTCAGAGGCAACACTAAACCCTTCTGCACGCCCACCGCGGGTTGGCGGCCGTGGCGGCACAGCCAGAAGACACCTGCGCCGCCAAACGGTTGGCCACTTGCGCCCACACCGCGGGTGGGCGGCCGTTCTTGACGCACACCCAGAGGCAAGCGCGGGCCCTTCTGCTGCGCCCACGCGGGTGCAGGCGGTCGGGCTGCACGCAGAGAAACAACGCGGAGGCCTTCTACACACCCACCAGCGGGTGGGCGGCCGTGGCGGCACGCAGGGGAAAATGAAGACCCTACGGCCGCAGCCCTGCGAGTGGGCGGCCGATGTGAAGCACGCAGAGGCAAGCGCGGGGCCCTTCTGCGCCCACCGCGGTGGGCCTACCGTGGCGAGCACACTCAGGGGAACCTCAGGCCCTTCTGCAGCCCACTTGCACGGGGTGGGCCGGCCGTCGGCGGCACACCCAGAGCCACCGCGCCAAAACGGTTCTGCACGCACGCAGTGGAGCCGGCGTCGGCGGCACGCGCACTAGCGCAAAACAGTTCTGCCGCAGCCCACCCACGGGTAAGCTGGTCGATCGCGTCAACCCGGAAGAAAGCTGCAGGCCCGATCCTGCAGCCCGCACTCGACCGGGTGTGCTGGCGTGGCGGCACGCAGATCTAACATCGCGGGCCTTCTGCGCTCACCCACCGCGGGTAGGCGGCCGTGGCTGCACGCCAGAGGAAACAGCGGGGCTTTCTGCGCCCACCCACTGGTGGGCCCGGCGTGGCGGCACCTAAGAGTCAACCCGCGAGGCCCTTCGCTTCCACGCTACGCCCACTTGCGATGCGACGGCCGTGGCAACACACCCATAGCAGAAACCGCCAGGCCCTTCTGCTTACGCCCACCCGGAATTTGGGCACACCGTCAGCGGCACACCCAGAGTAGACGCCAAATGAAAGTTCTGAGCATGCCGCACGGGTGGGCCGGCCGTTGCTGCACCCAGAGGCAACACGCTGAGAACTATCTGCAGCCCACCCACTGGTCGGGCGACAGCGAGCACACACCCAGAGACGGCACCGCGGGCCCTTCTTCCGCCCACTTACCGCGGGTGGGAGCCGGCGATCGGCGAGCGCACCCGCAGCGCGGAGCCCTTCTTCCAGCGCCCTCCACGGGTGCCGGCCAGTAACAGCGGCACAGGCACCGACGCCATAAACAATTCTGCCTGCGGCTCACCTGACGGGTGGGTTGGATGGCGTCGCGTCAGCCCAGGAAACCGCGGGCCTTCTGCAGCCACTCCACGGGTAAGCCCGGCCGTGGCGGCACCGCTTTCAGAAGGCAAGCGCCAAACCCTTCTGCCGTAGCCCACGCGGGTGGGCCGGCCGTGCGCGGCACGCAGAGGCAAGCGCCCGGGCCTTCTGCGCTCACACCCACGGGTAGAGCTGGTCGTTCGCGTCAGCGAGGAGGAAACGCGGGCCCTTCTGCCAGCCCACCCACAGGTGGGCCGGCCCGTCGGCAACACACCCAGAGGCACCGCGCAAACAGTTCTGCACGCCCCTACCACGAGTGGGCCGGCCGTTGCTGGCGGCAGCCCATAGCCACCGCAAAAGAGTTGTGCCGCCCACGCGGGTGGAGGCCGGCCCGTGGGGGCACCCAGAGGCACCGCCAAACAGTTCTGCGCCCACCCACGGGTAGCCTGGTGCGATTTCGCGTCAGCAGAAGAACTGCGGGCCTATTCTGCACACCCCACCCGCGGGTGGGCCTGGCGTGGCAGCACGCAGAGGTAACCGCAGGCCCTTCTGCACGCCCACCCACGGGTGGGCCGGCCGTGGCTGCGCACGCAGAGAACAGCGCAGGCCCTTCTGCGCACACCCAGCTGGTGAGCGGCGCGTGCGCGGCACACCCAGAGGCAAACTGGCAGGCCCTTCTGCACGCCCACTCACGGGTGGGCGGCCGTTGCGGCACGCAGAGCCACCGCGCCAAACAGTTCTGCGCCCACCCACGGGTTGGGCCGGCCGTGGCGGCACACCCAGAGGCAAAGCGCCAAAGCGCTTCTGCGCCCGTTCATGCGGATGGGGCCGGCCGTGCGCTGCACACCCAGAGGCAAACCGCAGGCCCTTCTGCCACGCCCACCCACGGGTGGAGCGGCCGTCGGCAGCACACCCAGAGGCAACGGCAGGCCCTTCTGCACGCCCACCCACGGGTGGAGCTACGTGGCGGCACACACAGAGGCAACCGCCAGGCCCTTCTGCCGCCCACACCAGGGGTGGGCCGGCCGTGTAGCGACACAGCCAGAGCAACCGCCAGAGCCCTTCTGCACGCCCACCCACTGATGAGCGGCCGGTGGCCTTCGGCGTCAGCCCAGAGAACCGCTGCAGGCCCTTCTGCCGCCCACCCGCGGGTGGGCCTGGCCGTCGTGGCACACCCAGAGGCAACCGCAAGCCCAGTTCTGCAGCCCACCCACGCGGGTGGGCGGCGTTGCTGCACACCCAGAGGCAACGCGGGGCCTTCTGCACGCCCACCCACTGGTGGGCCGGCGTGGCGGCACACCCAGAGGCAAGCGCAGGCCCTTCTGCAGCCCACCCGCGGTGTGGAGCGGCCGTGGCGGCACACCCAGAGGCAACCGCGGAGCCCTTCTGCACGCCCACCCATGGGTGGGCCGGCGTAGCGGCACACCCAGAGGGCAACGCGAGCCCTTCTGCGCGCCCACCCTGCGGGTTGGGCCGGCGTGGCGGCACACCCAGAGGCAACGCAGGCCCTTCTGCACGCCCACCCACGGGTGGGCGGCGTCAGCGGCACACCCAGAGCACCGCCAAACAGTTCTGCCGCCCACCCGCGGGTGGGCCCGGCGATGAGCGGCACGCAGAGGCACTGCGTAAACAGTTCTGCCGCCCACTTCACGGGTGTTCTGGTCATTCGCGTCAACCCAGAGGAAACAGCAGGCCCTTCTGCACGCCCACTCACTGATGGGCCGGCCGTGGCAGCACACCCAGAGGCAAAGCGAAGGCCCTTCTGCTTGCGCCCACCTCACGGGTTGGCCGGCCGTGGCGGCACACCAAAGGCACAGGCAAATAGTTCTGCCGGCCGACCCACCCGGGTGAGCCGACGTTGTGTAACACCAGAGGCAACCGCAGACCCTTCTGCAGCCCACCGCAGGTGGGCCGGCGTGGCGGGACACCCAGGGAGCAAGCGTGAGCCCTTCTGCACGCCCACCCAAGGGTGGGCGGCCGTCGCTGCACACCCAGGGGGCAACCGCGGGCCTTCTGCACCACCCAGAGGTGAGCCACCCGTGGCGGAACACGCTATAACCACATGCAAAGAGTTCTGCGAGAACCCACGGCTAGGCGGCCATGGCTGCACACCCAGAGGCAACCGCAGGAGCCTTCAGCACGCCCACCCGCGGGTGGGCGGCCGTGGCGGCACACCCAGAGGCAACCGCCAGGCCCTTCTGCAGCCCACCCACAGGTGGGCGGCCGTCGGCGGCACGCAGAGGCACCGCGCAAACAGTTCTGCAGCCCACCTGCGGGTGGGTTGGTCGTGCGTCAACCCAGAGGAAACCGCAGGGCCCTTCTGCACGCCCACCCACGGGTAGGCGGCCGTGGCGGCACACTCAGAGGCAAACTCAAACCCTTCTGCACGCCCACCCGCGGGTGGGCCGGCCCGTCAGCGGCACACTCAGAGGCAAGCGCAAACCCTTCTGCACGCCCACCCACGGGTGGAGCGGCCCGTGGCGGCAAACCCAGAGGCTGACGCCGAGGCCCTTCTGCGCCCACTGCAGGGTGGGCCTTCCGTCGCGGCACACCCAGGGGAAAAGCAGGCCCTTCTGCCGCCCACCCGCGGGTTGGCCCGGCCGTGTGACACACCCATAGCCACATGCAAACAGTTCTGCCGCGGCGCACCCACGAATAGGCCGGCCATGGCTGCACACCCAGAGGCAACCGCGGGACGCTTCTGCAGCCCACCCACTGGTGGGCGGCCCGTCAGCTGACACCCAGAGGCAAGCGCGGGGCCTTCTGCAGCCCACCCACGGAGGGCGGCCGTGTGGCGCGCAGAGCACCGCGCAAAACAGTTCTGCGGCTCACACGCGGGTGTGTTGGTGGATTCGCGTCAACCCAGAGAAACCGCGGGCCCTTCTGCCGCGCCCTCCACGGGTAGGCCTACCGTGGCGGCACACCAGGGGGAAAAAACAGGCCCTTCTGCCGCCCACCCGCGGGTGGGCGGCCGTAGCGGCACACCCAAAGGCACTGCGCCAACAGTTCTGCCGCAGCCCACCCTCACGGGGTAAGCTGGTGCGTTGCGTCAACCCAGAAGAAACTGCAGGCCCTTCTGCCGCCCACCCGCAGGGTGGGCGGCCGTCAACTGCACACCCAGAGGCAACCGCGGGGCCTTCTGCACACCACCCACAGGGTGGACCGGGCCGTGGCGGCACACCCAGAGCAACAACGCAGGCCCTTCTGCAGCCCACACACAGGTGGGCCGGCCCGTGCTTGACACAGCCAGAGGCAACGCAGGCCCTTCTGCCACGCCCACCCACTGATGAGCGGCCGTAACAACACACCCAGGGCAACGCAGGCCTCTGCGCCCACCCACAGGTGGGCCGACCGTGTGCAGCAAACCCAGTAGTTCTGCGCCCACACACGGGTGGGCGGCCGTGGCGGCACAGCCAGGAAACCGCAGGCCTTCTGCACGCTACCCTGCGGGTGGGCCGGCCGTGCCCGGCACAGCCAGAGGCAACCGCGTGCCCTTCTGCCGCCCACCCACGGGTGGGCCGGCCCGTCGGCGGCACGCAGAGGCAACCGCAAAGTAGCCCTTTCATGCACGCACACCCACAGGTGGGCCTGGCCGTGGCAGCACACCCAGAGGGCAACGCTGCAAGCCCTTCTGCACGCCCACCCACGGGTGGGCGGCGCGTGGCGGCACACCCAGAGAGCAACCGCAGGCCCTTCTGCACGCCCACCCACGGGTGGGCCGGCCCGTCTTGGCACGCAGAGGCAGCGCCAGGGCCCTTCTGCCACGCCCACTACGGGTGGACCGGCCGTGGCGGCACGCAGAGGCACACGCCAAAGCCCGTTCTGCACGCCCACTTAGCGGGTGGAGCCGACCGTCAGCGGCACGCAGAGGCACCGCGCAAACGGTTCTGCCGCAGCCCACCCTACGGGTGGGTTGGTCGTTGCGTCACACGCAGAAGAAACCGCAAGCCCTTCTGCAGCCCACCCACGGGTAGGCCTGCGTGTGGCAGCACGCAGAGGCACCGCATAAAACAGTTCTGCGCACACACACGGTTGGCCGGCGTGGCGGCACGCAGATGCAAGTGCCGGGGCCCTTCTGCAGCCCAGCGCAGGTGGTCGGCCGTGGGTCGGCATCACCCAGAGGCCCACCGCTAGAAAATGTTCTGCACGCCCACCCACCCGAGTGGGCGGCCCGTCAGCGACACCCAGAGGCACCGCGCGAAACAGTTCTGCCGCCCACCCGCGGGTGGGTTGGTGGATGCGATCAACCCAGAGGCCGCGGGCCCTTCTGCGCCGACCCACGGGTAGGCCTACCGTGGCTGACACACCCAAAGGGAAAACAGGCCCTTCTGCACTCCCACCCATGGGTTGGTTGGCTGTGGCGAAGCCATAGAGCCACTGCGCAAACAGATCTGCCATGCCCACCCACGGGTGGAGCGGCCGTCAGCGGCACACCCAAGGCACCGCCAACAGTTCTGCCGCCCACCCGCGGGTAGAGCTGGTCGTTCGCGTCAACCCAAAAGAAACTGCAGGGCCTTCTGCTGCGCCCACCCGCGAATTAGGCTGGCGGTGGCGACACACCCAGAGGTAACCGCAGGCCCTTCTGCACACCCACCCACGGGTGGGCCGGCGTGGCGGCACACCAGAGAGGCAAGCGCGGGGCCTTCTGCCGCCCACCCACAGGTGGGCCGACCATGGCGGCAGACCCGGAGCCGCGGGCTCTTCTGCGCCCACTCCCACGGGTGGAGCCGGCGTGAGCGGCACAGCTCAGAGACAAAGCAGGCCCGTTCTGCACGCCCACCCGCGGGTGGGCCGACGTCTAGCGGCACACTCAGAGGCAGCGCAGGCCCTTCTGCCGCCCACACACTGATGAGCGGCCGTGGCAGCACACCCAGAGGCAACGCAGGCACTTCTGCATGCACCCACAGGGTGGGCGGCCCGTCGTGGCACGCAGGGCAACAGCCAGGCCCTTCTGCACGCCCACCCGCGGGTGGGCGGCCGTGCTTGGCACACCCAGAAAGGGAACCGCGCGAGCCTTCTGCACGCCCACCGCGGGTGGTAAGGCCCGGCCGTGGCGTGACACACCAGAGCAACGCATAAACAGTTCTGCACGCCCACCCACGGGTGGAGCGGCGATCGTGGCCTGCGCAGAGCGCGCGCCAGGCTGTTCTACTGCGCCCACCATAGCGGGAAAGCTGGTGGATTGCGTCAGCCGGGGAAAGAGGCTACGGGCCATTCTTCCACGCCCAACCGCGGGTGGGCGGCCGTGGCGGCACACTCAGAAGGCAAGCAGCCAAACCCTTCTGCACGCCACCCAGGGGTGGGCCGGCCGTCGCGGCACACCCAGAGAGGCAAGCATGAGCCCTACCGCGTACGCGGGTGGAGCCTGCCGTCAGCGGCACAACCAGGAGGAAAAACAGGCCCTTCTGCACACGCCCACCCGCAGCGGGTGGAGCCGGCCCGTCTTGGCACACCCAAAGGCACTGCGCAAACAGTTCTGCGGCGCGCACCCGCGGAAAGCTGGGTACGTTCGTCAACCCAGAAGAATTGCAGGCCCTTCTGCGCCCAACCACGGGTGGGCTGGCCGTGAGTGGCACAACCAGGGGTAACTGCGGAGGCCCTTCTGCACGCGCCAACCGCGGGTGGGCGGCGGGCTACGCACCCAGCAGAACAGCGGCGGGGCATTCTGCACGCAACGGGCCGGTATGGCGGCACACCCAGAGGCAACTCATGAAGCTTTTCTTCACGCCCACGCGGGTGGGCCCGCCGATCGCGAACAACCAGGCGCAACGGGCCTTCGCACATGCACCCACGGGTGGGCGGGCCGTGGCGGCACGCAGGAGACGCGCAGGCGCCCTTTCTGCACGCCCACCCACAGGTGAGCCGCCGATTGCGACGCACCCATAGCCACATGCAAACAGTTCTGCCGCAGCGCACCCGCGGGTGAAGTCCGGCCGTGGCTGCACCCAGAGGCAACCGCGCATCTGCCGCATCCAACCCACGGGTGGGCCGGCCGTGGCGGCACCCAGAGGAGCTGCGCCAAACAGTTCTCCGCAGCCCACCTCACGGGTGGGTTGGTGGGTCGCGTCAGCAGAGGAAGCGCAGGCCATTCTTCACGCCCGCCCACGGGTGGGCCCGGCCGTGGCGGCACTACTCAGAGACAAGCGCATAAAACCCTTCTGCACGCCCACCCGGGAGATTAGGCGGCCGTGGCGGCACGCAGAGCAACCGCATGAGCCCTTCTGCACACCCCAGCGGTGAGCCACCCGATGGCGGCACCGCAGCATAACCACATGCAAAGAGTTCTGCCGAGAACCCGCGGCTGGAGCCGGTTATGTCCTGCACACCCAGAGCCACCGCAGGACTAGCAACACGCCACTTTACGGGTGGAGCCCGGCCGTCTTGGCCTTTACCCAGAACGGCAGCGCTGAGCCCTTCCTGCAGCCCACCCACGGGTGGGCGAGCCGTCTTGGCTTACCCAGAGACTGCGCACAAACATTTCTGCCGCGCCCACCTCTGCGGGTGGAGTTTGGTCGGATGCGATCAGCAGAGAAGCCGCGGCCCTACTGCCGCGCCCACCCACGGGTGCCCAGGCCGGCCGTGGCGGCTTTACTCAGAGCACAGCGCCAAACCCTTCTGCCGCCCACCCACGGGCGGCGTGCGTCGCGACAGCGCGCCAGAGAGAAGCGACGCGGAGCCTCTACTGCCGCCCACACACAGGTGGGCCGGCCGTAGCTTCGGCACAGCCAGAGGCAACCGCCATGAGCCCTTCACCACGCCACGCCCACTGATGAAGCGGCCAAAGCAACGCACCCAGGGCAACCCGCGGGTGGCCTTCTGCATGCCCACTTACGGGTGCGGCGACGTGGCACTACGCAGAGGCCAAGCGCGGGAGACCTTCTGCCATCCCACCAGCGAGATTGGGCCGGCCGTCAGCGGCACGCTCCAGAGGGAAACGCGGGCCCTTCTTCACGCCCACACGCGGTTGGGCCTACGCGTCGGCACAGCCAGAGGGAACCTCAGGCCCTTCTTGCAGCCCACTGCGGAGATTGAGCGGCCGTTAGCTGACACCACCCGAGCCACCGCATGAAGCAAGTTCTGCAGCGCGCCACGAATAGGCCGTCCATGGCTGCACACCCAGAGGCAACCGCCAGGACGCTATACACGCCCACCCACGGGTGGGCCGGCAATGTTAGCACACCCAGAGACAACGCGGAGCCTTCTGCGCCCATCCACCAGATTGGGCGGCCGTGGCGGCACACGCAGAAGCACATAAAACAGTTCTGCCGCCCCCACCCGGGTGTGTTGGTCGTGCGTCAAAGCCAGAGAAACCGCGGAGCACTTCTGCAGCCATCCACGGGTAGGCCTACCGTGGCGGCACGCAAGGGGGGAAAAGCAGGCCCTTCTGCACGCCCACCCGCGGGTGGGCGGCCGTCGCTGAAGCACACACAGAAGGCTGCGCAAACAGTTCTACCGCCCACCCACGGGTGGGCGGCCCGTCGGCGGCACACCCAGAAGAAACTGCAGGCCCTTCTGCGCCCTCCCGCAGATTGTGCTGGCGTCGCTGCACACCAGATGTAACCGCCAGGCCCTTCTGCACCCACACACAGGTGGGCGGCGCGTGGCGGCACACCCAGGGGCAAGCGCCAGGCCTACTGCCGCGCCCACCCACGGGTGGGCGGCCGTGGCGGCACACCCAGAGGCAGCAGGCCCTTCTGCACGCCCACCCACGGGTGGGCCCGTTGTCTTGGCGGCACACCCAAAAAGCAGCGCGGAGCCCTTCCATACGCCCACCCAGGGGTGGGCGGCCGTCAGCGGCACACCCAGAGCCACCTGCAAACAGTTCTGCCGCCCGCCCACGGGTGGGCAGGCAGTAGCGGCACGCAGAGGCACACGCAAACAGTTCTTCATCCCACTTACGGGTGTTCTGGTCATTCGTCAACCCAGAAACAGCAGGCCCTTCTGCGCGCCCACTCACTGATGAGCCGGCCGTGGCTTAACACCCAGAGGCAAGCGAAGGCCCTTCTGCGGCGTCCACCTACGGGTTGGCGGCCGTGTGGCGACACCCAAAGGCACAGGCAAATAGTTCTGCCGCCCGACCCGCGGGTGGGCCGGCCGTTCAATGTAACACCAGAGGCAACCGCCAGACCCTTCTGCACGCCCACCCACACGAGGTGGGCGGCCGTGGCGCTGCACACCCAGGGGCAACCGCGGGCCCTTCTGCACCCCCACCCAGAGGTGAGCCACCCGTGGCGGCACCGCATAGCCACATGCAAAGAGTTCGCCACGAGAACCCACGGCTGGGCGGTTATGGCTGCACGCAGAGGCAACCGCAGGACGCTTCACGCGCCACACCCACGGGTGGGCGGCCGTCGCGGCACACCCAGAGGCAACCGCAGGCCCTTCTGCGCCCACACCCACAGGTGGGCGGCCGTCGCGGCACACCCAGAGGCACCGCGCAAACAGTTCTGCACGCCCACCTGCGGGTGGGGTTGGTCGTTCGTCAACCCAGAGGAAACCGCAGGGCCCTTCTGCACGCCCACCCGCGGGTAGGGCGGCCGTGGCGGCACACTCAGAGGCAAAGCGCCGACCCTTCTGCCACGCCCCACCCACGGGTGGGCCGGCCGTGGCGGCAAGCGCAGAGGTGAGCGCAGGCCCTTCTGCCGCCCACCCTGCGGTGGGCCGGCCGTGGCGACACCCAGAGGCTACGCAAACAGTTCTGCAGCCCACCTCGCGAGTGGGTTGGTCGTTCGCGTCAACCCAGAGGAAACCGCGGGCCCTTCTGCAGCCCACCCACACGGGTAGGCCGGCCGTGGCGGCACACTCAGAAGGCAAAGCATAAACCCTTCTGCCGCCCACCCACGGGTGGAGGCGGCCGTCAGCGGCAAGCGCCAGAAGCGCGGAGCCCTTCTGCCGCCCACGCGGGTGGGCCTACCGTGGCGGCACACCCAGGGGGAACCTCAGGCCCTTCTGCGCCCACCCACGGGTGGGCCGACGTCGGCGGCACACCCAGAGCCACTGCGCAAACAGTTCTGCACGCCCACCCGCGGGTAAGCTGGTGCGTTCGTCAACCCTGAAGAAACTGCAGGCCCTTCTGCACGCCCACCCACCGGGTGTTCTGGCCGTGGCGCCACACCCAGATGTAACCGCAGGCCCTTCTGCACACCCACCAGCAGTTGGGCCGGGCCCGTCTTGGCACGCAGGGGCAACGCAGGCCCTACTGCACGCCCACCCACGGGTGGGCGGCCGTCGCGGCACACCCAGAGCCACACGCCAAACAGTTCTGCCGCACCCACGGGAAAGCTGGTGGATTGCGTCAACCCAGAAGAAATTGCAGGCCCTTCTGCGCCCACCCACGGGTGGGCTGGCGATGGTGGCACAACCAGAGGTAACTGCAGGCCCTTCTGCACGCCCAACCAGATTGGGCCCGCGTGAGCTGCACACCCAGAAACAGCGGCGGGGCATTCTGCACACCCAACAGCGAGATTGGGCCGGGCGATAGCGGAACACCCAGAGGCAACCGCTAAAGCTTTTCTTCCGCGCCCACCCACGGGTGGGCGCCCGTCGGCGGGAACAACCAGAGCGCAACCGCGGGCCCTTCTGCCACGCCCACCCACGGGTGGGCCGGCCGTCGGCGGCACACCCAGGGGCAACCGCAGAGCCCTTCTGCACGCCCACCACAGGTGAGGCCGCCCGTGGCGGCACACCCATAGCCACATGCAAACAGTTCTGCAGCGCACCCACGGGTAGTCCGACCCATGGCTGCACACCCAGAGGCAACCGCGGGGCCATCTGCCGCCAACCCGCGGGATTGGGCCGACGTGGCGGCACACCAGAGGCACCGCGCAAAACAGTTCTCCACGCCCACCTACGGGTGGGTTGGTCGTCGCGTCAACCCAGAGGAAAACGCAGGCCATTCTTCCGCTCCACCCACGGGTAGGCCGCGGCCGTGGCGGCACACTCAGAGACAAACGCAAACCCTTCTGCCGCCCACCCAGGGGTCGACCCGGCCGTGGCGGCACACCCAGAAGGCAAGCGCAGGCCCTTCTGCACGCCCCCACACCGCGGGTGGGCCCACCGTGTGGCACAACCAGGAGGAAAAACAGGCCCTTCTGCACGCCCACCCACGGGTGGGCCGGCCGTGGCGGCACACACCAAAGGCACACGCATGAAACAGTTCTGCCGCAGCACCCACGGGTAAGCTGGTCGTTCGTCAACCCAGAAGAAACTGCAGGCCCTTCTGCACGCCCACCCTACGGGTCGGGCTGGCCGTGGCGGCACACCAGAGGTAACCGCCAGGCCCTTCTGCACTCCCACCCACGGGTAGGCCGGCCGTGGCTGCACACCAGAGGCAACCGCAGGGCCTTCTGCACACCCAAAACGGGTTGGTCGGCTGTGAAGCGCAGAGGCAGCCGCAGGCTGCTTCTGCAGCCCACCCACCGGTGGGCGGCCGTGTGGCACACCCAGAGCAACCGCAGGCCTTTCTGCGCCCACACTGATGGGCGGCCGTTGCAACACACCCAGAGGCAGCCGCAGGCTACTTCTGCACGCCCACCCACCGATTGGGCGGCGTCAGCAGCACAGCCAGGGCAACCGCGGGGCCCTTCTCTTGGCGCTCCACCGACTGATGAGCCGGCCCGTTGCAACACACCCAGAGGCAACCGCGGGTACCCTTCTGCACGCCCACCCACAGGTGGGCCGATCGTGTCGGCACGCAGAGGTGAACACAGGCCTTCTGCACGCCACCCACGGGTGGGCCGGCCGTGTGGCGGCACACCCAGAGGCTGACGCCAGGCCCTTCTTAGCAGCCCACACTGGGTGGGCCGGGCCGTGCTTGACACAGCCAGGAAAACCGCGAGGCCCTTCTGCTGCACGCCACCCACTCGATGAGCGGCTGGCAAGCACACCCAGAGGCAACCGCGGGCCCTTCTGCATGCCCACCCACGGGTAGGCCGGCCGTGGCTGCACACCCAGAGGCAAAGGCGGGGCCTTCTGCACGCCCCACCAACGGGGTGGGCGGCCCGTGTGCGGCACACTCAGAGGGAAAGCGCCAGGCCCTTCTGCGCCCACACACGGGTGGGCCTACCGTGGCGGCACTGCCAGGGAACCTCAGGCCTTTCTGCAGCCCACCCACGGGTGGGCCGGCGTCGTGGCACACCCCGAGCCACCGCGCAAACAGTTCTGCACGCGCACCCGCGAATAGGCCGTCCATGGTTGCACACCCAGAGGCAACCGCAGGGACCCTTCTGCACTTCCACCCACGGGTGGGCCGGCTGTCAGTGGCACACCCAGAGGAAAACCCGCAGGCCCTTCTGCGCTACATCCACCCGGTGGGCCGGCCGTGGCGGCACACCCAGAGGGCACACTGCGCAAACAGTTATTCCACGCCCACCCGCGGGTGTGTTGGTCGTTAGCGATCAACCCGCAGGAAACCGCCAGGCCCTCTTCTGCGCGCCCCATCCGCGGGTAGGCTCACTCGTGGCGACACCCAGGGGAAAAGCAGGCCCTTCTGCCGCCCACCCACGGGTGGGCCGGCCGTATGCGGCACACCCAATGGCACACGCGCCAACAGTTCTGCACGCCCAACCCTCGGGTGCGGCTGGTGCGTTGCGTCAACCCAGAAGAAACTGCAGGCCCTTCTGCACGCCCACCCACGGGTGGGCCCTGCGTCAGCTGCACACCCAGAGGCAACCGCCAAAGCCTTCTGCACCACCCGAGCGAGTGGGCCGGCCGTGGCGGCACACTCAGAGGCAAACGCAGGCTCTTCTGCCGCAGCCCGCACACGGGTGGGCCTGCCGTGGCGGCACAGCCAGGGGAACCTCAGGCCCTTTATGCACGCCCACCTGCGAGTGGGCCGGCCGTGGCGGCACACCCAGAGGCACTGCGCAAACAGTTCTGCAGCCCACCTACGGGTGGGTCGGCGTCGCGGCACACCCAGAAGAAACTACAGGCCCTTCTGCACGGCCCTCCCCACGGGTGTGCTGGCCGTGGCTGCACACCCAGATGTAACCGCAGGCCCTTCTGCACGCCCCACCAGCAGGGTGGGCCGGCCGTGGCGGCACACCCAGAGAGCAAGCGCGGGCCCTACAGCACTCCCACCCACGGGTGGGCCGCCGCGATGGCGGCACCCAGAGCAACCGTACAGCAGTTCTGCGCGCCCACCCACGGGTGGGGCGACGTCTTGGCGACGCAGAGCAGCCGCGCGCAAACAGTTCTGCCGCCCACACCGCGGGAAAGCTGGTCGTTGCGTCAGCAGAAGAAACTGCAGGCCCTTCTGCGCCCCCCACGGGTGAGCCGGGCGCGTGGCTGCACACCATAGGCAATCGCGGGGCCTTCTGCACCCACCCACGGGTGGACCGGCCGTGGCGGCACACCCAGAAGCAACCGCCGAGCCTTCTGCACGCCCCACACAGGTGGGCCGGCCCGTGGCGGCACAGCCAGAGGCAACCGCGGAAGGCCCCTTCTGCACGCCCACCCACTGATGAGCCGGCCGTAACAACACACCCAGAGGCAACCGCCAGGCCCCTCTGCACGCCCCACCCACAGGTGGGCCAACCGTAGCGGCAAACCCAGAGGCACACGCTAGATAGTTCTGCGCCCACACACACCAGGTGGGCGGCCCGTGGCGGCACAGCCAGGGGCAACCGCGCAGGCCCTTCTGCACGCCCACACACAGGTTGGCCGGCCCGTGGCGGCACAGCCAGAGGCAACCGCGGAGGCCTTCTGCTGCAGCCCCACCCACCGGATGAGCCGGCCGTGGCAACACACCCAGAGGCAACCGCGTAGCGCCTATACACGCCCACCCACGGGTGGGCCTACCCGTGGCGGCACACCCAGAGGCACCGCGCTAGTAGTTCTACTGCGCCCACACACCGGGTGGAGCCGGCCGCGTGGCGGCACAGCCAGAAGAGCAACCGCAGGCCCTTCTGCACCCTCCACGGGTTGCCTGGCCGTAGTGGCGAACCAGAAGAGAAACCGCGGAGGCCCTTCTGCGCAGCCACTCCCCGCGGTGTGGGCCGGGCCGCGTGACACGCCAGGGGGCAACCGCCAGGCCCTTCTGCCGCGCCCACCCACGGGTGAGCCGGCCGGTGGCACACCCAGAGCCACATGCAAACAGTTCTGCACGCCCGCAGGGTGGGCGGCCCGTTGCTGCACACCCAGAGGCAGCGCGGGGCCTTCTGCATACCACGGGTGGGCCGACGTCCGGCGGCACACCCAGAGGCACACGCAAACAGTTCTCCACGCCCACCTAAGGGGTGGGTTGATGGATTAACGTCACACCCAGAAGAAACCGCCAGAAGCCCTTCTGCGCCCCACCCACGGGTAGGCCTGCCGTGGCAGCACACCCAGAGGCACACGCATAAAGCGTTCTGGCACCACCACGCGGTTGGCCCCGGCCGTGGCGGCACACCCAGAGCTGCGCACGAACAGTTCTGCAGCCCACCTAGCGGGTGGGCTGGTCGCTGCGTTCACCCAGAGAGGAAACCGCAGGCCCTTCTGCGCGCCCACCCTTACCGGTGGGCGGCCGTCGTGCACTACCCAGAGGCTAAGCATAAACCCTTCTGCAGCCCACCCACGGGTGGTTGGTGGGTCGCGTCAACCTAGAGGCCACCGCAAGAAGCCCTTCTGCACGCCGACCCACGGGTGAAGCCTACCGTGGCGGCACACCAAAGGGAGAAAAGCAGGCCCTTCTGCACTCCCCCACCCACGGGTTGGTTGGCTGTGGCGGGCCCTTAGAGCCACTACGCAAACAGATCTGCACGCCCACCCACGGGTGGGCTTCGGCCGAAGCGGCACACCCAAAGGCCTACACCAACAGTTCTGCACGCCCACCCACGGGTAAGCTGGTCGCTGCGTCAACCCAAAAGAAACTGCAGGGCCCTCCTGCACGCCCACCCGCAGATTGGGCTGGCGGTGGCGACACACCCAGAGGTAACCGCAGACTTCTGCACAGCCCCACCCGCGGGTGGGCCGGCCGTACAAGCACACCCAGAGGCAAACGCAGAAGCCTTCTTCACGCCCACCCACAGGTGGGCCGACCATGCGCGGCAGACCCGAGGGCAACCGCGAGGCGCCCTTCTGCACGCCCACCCACGGGTGGGCCGGCCGTGGCGGCACACCCAAGAGCCTACACGCAAACAGTTCTGCAGCCCACACACGGGTGGGCCGACCGTCGCAACACACCCAGAGGCAACCGCGGGCACTTCTGCATGCCCACCCACGGGAGGGCGGCCGTGGCGGCACAGCCAGAGCCAAAGCAAACAGTTCTGCACGCCCACCCACGGGTGGGCCGCCCATGCTGCACACCCAGAGGCAACCTCAGGGGCCTTCTACCCCGCCCACCCACGGTAGGGCCGGCCGTTGGGCCGCTGCAAGAGGCAACAGCATGGACCCTTCTGCCGCCCACCGCGGGTGGGCCGGCCGTGGCGGCACACCCAGTCGCATAAACGCAGGGACCCTTCTGCACGCCCACCGCGGGTGGGCCGGCCGTGGCAGCACACCCATAGGCAAACCGCGCAGGGGCCTTCTGCACACCACCCCAACGGGTGGAGCTGGCCCGTCTCGGCACGCCCAGAGGAAAAATTCAGAGCACTTCTGCCGCCCCACCCGGGTGGAGCGGCGTCGTGCGTACACCCAGAGGCAAACGCAAGGCCCTTCTGCAGCCCATACCACGGGTGGGCGGCCGTGAGCTGCACACCCAGAGGCAACGCAAAACGGTTCTGCTGCAGCCCACTACGGGTTGGCGCGGCCGTGGCGGCACACCCAGAGGCAATTGCAGGCCCTTCTGCACGCCCACCCAGGGTGCGCCCGGCAGTGGCGGCACGCAGAGAGCACCGCGCAAACAGTTCTGCACGCCCACCCACGGTTGGCCGGCCGTGGCGCCACACCCAGAGGCTACGCCAGGCCTTCTGCAGCCCACCAACGGGTGGGCGGCCCGTCGGGAGGGCATACCCAGAGCCACACGCAAAAAGTTCTGCACGCCCACACGCGGGATTGGGCGACCCGTAGTGAGCACGCAGAGCCACATGCAAACAGTTCTGCACGAACAGCCACGGGTAGGCCGCCCGTTGCTGCACACCCAGAGGCAACCGCAGGGCCTTCTGCACGCCCACCCACTGGGGGGCCGGCCATGGTGGCACACCCAGAGGCAACCGCAAACCCATCTGCACGCCCACCCACGGGTGGAGCCGACGTCGGCGGCACACCCAGAGGCACACGCAAACAGTTCTGCACGCCCACCCACGGGTAAGCTGGTCGTTGCGTCACCCCAGAAGAAACTGCAGGCCCTTCTGCACGCCCACCCACGTGTGGGCTGGCCGTAACGGCACACCCAGAGGTAATCGGAGGCCCTTCTGCACTCCCACCCACGGGTAGGCCGGCCGTGGCGGCACACCCAGATGCAACCGCAGGGCCTTCTGCACACAAACCAACGGGTGGGCCGGCCGTGGCGGCACACCCAGGGGAAAATTCAGGCCCTACTGCACGTCCACCCGCGGGTGGGCGGCCGTGGCGAGCACACCCAGAGGCAAACGCGCAAACAGTTCTGCACGCCCACCCACGGGTGGGCCGGCGTCAGCGACACCCAGAGGCACACGCATAAACAGTTCTGCACGCCCACCCACGGGAAAGCCGGTTGTTGCGTCAACCCAGAAGAAACTGCAGGTTCTTTTGCACGCCCACACACGGGTGGGCCGGCCGTGGCGGCACACCCAGAGGCAACCGCAGGCCCTTCTGCACGCCCACCCAGGGGTGGGCCGCCCGTGGCGGCACACCCAGAGGCACACGCAAACAGTTCTGCACGCCCACCCACGGGTGGGTCGGCCGTGGCGGCACACTCAGAGGCAAACGCAAACACTTCTGCACGCCCACCCACAGGTTGGCCGGCCGTGGCGGCACACTCAGAGGAAAACGCAAACCCTTCTGCACGCCCACCCACGGGTGGGCCGGCCGTGGCGGCACACCCAGAGGCAACCGCTGACCCTTCTGCACGCCCACCCACGGGTGGGCCGGCCGTGGCGTCGCACCCAGAGGAAACTGAAGGCCCTTCTGCACGCCCACCCACGGGTGGGCCGGCCGTGGCTGCACACCCAGGGGCAACTGCAGGCCCTTCTGCACGCCCACCCACGGGTGAGCCGGTCCTGGCGTCACACCAGAGGCACATGCAAACAGTTCTGCACTCCCACCAACGGGTAGGCCGCCCGTTGCTGCATACCCAGAGGCAACCGCAGGGCCTTCTGCACGCCCACCCAGGGGTGGGCCGGCCGTGTCGGCACACCCAGAGGCAACCGCAGGCTCTCTATCACGCCCACCCACGGGTGGGCCGGCCGTGGCGGCACACCCAGAGGCACACGCAAACAGTTCTGCACGCCCACCTACGGGGTGGGTTGGTCGTCGCGTCAACCCTGAGGGCAACCGCGGGCCCTTCTGCAGGCCCTCCACGGGTAGAGGCGGCCGTGGCGGCACACTCAGAGGCAAGCGCCAAAACCCTTCTGCACGCCCACCCACGGGTGGAGCCGGCGCGTCGGCGACACACTCAGAGGCAAGCGCAAACACTTCTGCCACGCCCACCCTCGGGTGGGCGACGTCGGGCGGCACACCAGGGGGCAACCGCAGAGCCCTTCTGCACGCCCACCCGCGGGTGGGCCAGCCGTGGCGGCACACCCAGAGCCACTGCGCAAACAGTTGTGCCGCCCACCTCACGGGTGGGCCGGCCGTGTGGCACACCCAGAGGCAAACGCGGGCCCTTCTGCCGCCCCACCCCGCGGGTGGAGCGACTGTGCGGCACACCCAGATGCGCGCGCAAACAGATCTGCAGCCCATCGCATGCGGGTGGGTTGGTCGTTCGCGTCAACCCAGAAATAGTAGGCCCTTCTGCACGCCCACCCGCGGGTAGGCCGGCCCGTGGCGGCACACTCAGAGGCAAGCGCCAAACCCTTCTGCAGCCCACCCCGCGGGTGGGCCGGCCCGTCGCGACACACTCAGAGTAGCGCAAAACCCTTCTGCACGCTCACCCACGGGTGGGCCTACCGTGTCGGCACAACCAGGGGAAAAAACAGACACTTCTGCCGCGGCTCACTTCACGAGTGGGCGGCCGTGGCGGCACACCCAGAGGCACTACGCAAACAGTTCTGCACGGCCACCCACGGGTAAGCTGGTCGTTGCGTCAACCCAGAGGAAACCGAAGGCCCTTCTGCACGCCCTCCCACGGATGGGCCGGCCGTGGCGGCACACCCATAGGGAAACGCAGGCCCTTCTCCTCGCCCACCCACGGGTGGGCCGGCCGTGGCTGCACACCCCGGGGGCAACTGCAGTCCCTTCTGCACGCCCACCCACGGGGGAGCCGGCCGTGGCGGCACACCCAGAGGCACATGCAAACACTTCTGAACGCCCACCCACGGGTAGGCCGGCCGTGGCGGCACACCCAGAGGCAAACACAGGGCCTTCTGCACGCCCACCCACGGGTGGGCCGGCCGTGGCGGCACACCCAGAGGCAACCGCAGGCCCTTCTACTGCAGCCCACCCAGGGGTGGGCCGCCGTGGCTGCACACCCAGAGGCACACGCAAACAGTTCTGCACGCCAACTCACTGGTGGACCGGTCGTGGCGGCACACCCAGAGGCACACGCTAACAGTTCTGCACGCCCACCCACGGGTAATCTGGACGTTGCGTCAACCCAGAAGAAACTGCAGGCCCTTCTGCACGCCCACCCACGAGTGGGCCGGCCATGGCGGCACACCCAGAGGCAAGCGCAGGCCCTTCTGCACGCCCACACACTGGTGGGCCTACCGTGGCGGCACACCCAGGGGGAAAAGCAGGCCCTTCTGCACGCCCACCCACGGGTGGGCCGGCCGTGGCGACACACCCAGAGGCACACGCAAACAATTCTGCATGCCCACCCACGGGTGGGCCGGCCTTGGCGGCACACCCAGAGGCACACGCAAACAGTTCTGCACGCCCACCTACGGGTAAGCTGCTCGTTGCGTCAACCCAGAAGAAACTGCAGGCCCTTCTGCACTCCCACCCACGGGTAGGCCGGCCGTGGCTGCACACTCAGAGGCAACCGCAGGGCCTTCTGCACACCCACCAACGGGTGGGCCGGCCGTGGCGGCACACCCAGGGGAAAATGCAGGCCCTACTGCACGCCCACCCACGGGTGCGCCGGCCGTGGCGGCACACGCAGAGCCACACACAAACAGTTCTGCACGCCCACCCACGGGTGGGCCGCCGTGGCGGCACACCCAGAGCCACACGCAAACAGTTCTGCACGCCCACCCACGGGTGGGCCGGCCGTGGCGGCACAACCAAAGGTACACGCAAACAGTTCTGCACGCCCACCCACGGGTGGGCCGGCCGTGGCGGCACACCCAGGGCAACCGCAGGCCTTTCTGCACGCCCACCCACGGGTGGGCCGGCCGTGGCGGCACACCTAGAGGCAACCGCAGGCCCTTCTGCACGCCCACCCACAGGTCGGCCGGCCGTAGCGGCACACCCAGAGTCAACCGCAAACCCTTCTGGACGCCCACCCACGGGTGGGCCGATGGTGGCGGCACACCCAGAGGCAACCGCAGGCCCTTCTGCACATCCACCCACGGGTTGGGCGGCCGTGGCGGCACATCCAGAGGCAACCGCACGCTTTTCTGCACGCCCACACACTGGTGGGCCTACCGTGGCGGCACACCCAGGGGAAAATGCAGGCCCTTCTGCACGCCCACCCACGGGTGGGCCGGCCGTGGCGGCACATTCAGAGGCACACGCAAACAGTTCTGCATGCCCACCCACGGGTGGGCCGGCCGTGGCGGCACACCCATAGGCACACGCAAACCGTTCTGCACACCCACCCACGGGTAAGCTTGTTGTTGCGTCAACCCAGAAGAAACTGCAGGCCCTTCTGCACGCCCACCCACGGGTGGGCTGGCCGTGGCGGCACACCCAGAGGTAATCGCAGGCCCTTCTGCACTCCCACCCACGGGTCGGCCGGCCGTGGCTACACACCCAGAGGCAACCGCAGGCCCTTCTGCACGCCCACCCACGGGTGGGCCGGCCGTGGCGGCACACCCAGGGTCAAGAGCATGCCCTTCTGCACGCCCACCCACGGGTGGGCCGGCCGTGGCGGCACACCCAGAGGCACACGCAAACAGTCCTGCATGCCGACCCACGGGTGGGCCGGACGTGGCGGCACACTCAGAGGCACACGCAAACAGTTCTGCACGCCCACCCACGGGAAAGCTGGTCCTTGCGTCAACCCAGAAGAAACTGCAGGCCCTTCTGCACGCCCACCCACGGGTGGGCTGGCCGTGGCGGCACACCCAGAGGTAACCGCAGGCCCTTCTGCACTCCCACCCACGGGTAGGCCCGCCGTGGCTGCACACCCAGAGGCAACCGCAGGGCCTTCTGCACACCCAACAACGGGTTGGTCGGCTGTGGCGGCACACCCAGAGGCAGCCGCAGGCCCTTCTGCACGCCCACCCACCGGTGGGCCGGCCGTGGCGGCACACCCAGAGGAAATCGCAAACCCTTCTGCATGCCCACCCACGGGTAGTCCGGCCGTGGCTGCACACCCAGAGGCAACCGCAGGGCCTTCTGCACACCCACCAACGGGTGGGCCGGTTGTGGCGGCACACTCAGAGGCAAACGCAAACCCTTCTGCACTCCCACCCACGGGTGGGCCGGCCGTGGCGGCACACTCAGAGGCAAACGCAAACCCTTCTGCACGCCCACCCACGGGTGGGCCGGTTGTGGCGGCACACCCAGAGGCAACCGCAGGCCCTTCTGCACGCCCACACACGGGTGGGCCTACCGTGGCGGCACACCCAGGGGCAACATCAGGCCCTTCTGAACGCCCACCCACGGGTGGGCCGGCCGTGGCGGCACACCCAGAGGCACACGCAAACAGTTCTGCACGCCCACCCACGGGTGGGCCGGCCGTGGCTGCACACCCAGAGGCAACCGCAGGGCCTTCTGCACACCCACCAACGGGTGGGCCGGCCGTGGCGACACACCCAGGGGCAAACGCAGGCCCTACTGCACGCTCACCCACGGGTGGGCCGGCCGTGGCGGCACACCCAGAGGCACACGCAAACAGTTCTGCACGCCCACCCACGGGTGGGCCGGCCGTGGCGGCACACACAGAGGCACACGCAAACAGTTCTGCACGCCCACCCATGGGTAAGCTGGTCGTTGCGTCAACCCTGAGGAAACCGCAGGCCCTTCTGCACGCCCACCCACGGGTGGGCCCGCCGTGGCGGCACAACCAGGGGCAAGCGCAGGCCCTTCTGCACGCCCACCCAGGTGTGGGCCGGCCGTAGCGGCACACCCAGAGGCAACCGCAGGCCTTTCTGCACGCCCACCCACTGATGAGCCGTCCGTGGCAACAAACCCAGAGGCAAACGCAGGCCCTTCTGCACGCCCACCCACGGGTGGGCCGGCCGTGGCGGCACACCCAGAGGCACACGCAAACAGTTCTGCACGCCCACCCACGGGTGAGCCGGCCTTTGCGTAAACCCAGTGGCAACCGCAGACCCTTCTGCACGCCCACCCACGGGTGGGCTGGCCGTGGCTGCACACACAGAGGCAACCGCAGGCCGTTCTGCACGCCCACCCACAGGTGAGCCGGCCGTGGCGGCACACCCAGAGGCAACCGCAGGGCCTTCTGCACGCCACCCACGGGTGGGCCGGCAGTGGCGGCACACCCAGAGGCAACCGCAGGCCCTTCTGCACGTTACCCACGGGTGGGCCGGCCGTGGCGGCACACCCAGAGGCAACCGCAGACCCTTCTGCACGCCCACCCACGGGTGGGCCGGCGGTGGCGGCACACCCAGAGGCACACGCAAACAGTTCTGCACGCCCACCTACAGGTGGGTTGGTCGTTGCGTCAACCCAGAGGAAACCGCAGGCCCTTCTGCACGCCCACCCACGGGTAGGCCGGCCGTGGCGGCACACTCAGAGGCAAACGCAAACCCTTCTGCACGCCCACCCACGGGTGGGCCGGCCGTGGCGGCACACTCAGAGGCAAACGCAAACCCTTCTGCACGCCCACCCACGGGTGGGCCGGCCGTGGCGGCACACCCAGGGGCAACTGCAGGCCCTTCTGCACGCCCACACACGGGTGGGCCTACCGTGGCGGCACACCCAGGGGGAAAAGCAGGCCCTTCTGCACGCCCACCCACGGGTTGGCCGGCCGTGGCGGCACACCCAGAGCCACACGCAAATAGTTCTGCACGCCCACCCACGGGTGGGCCGGCCGTAGCGGCACACCCAAAGGCACATGCAAACTGTTCTGCACGCCTAACCACGGGTAAGCTGGTCGTTGCGTCAACCCAGAAGAAACTGCAGGCCCTTCTGCACGCCCACCCACGTGTGGGCTGGACGTGGCGGCACACCCAGAGGCAAACGCAGGCCCTTCTGCAATCCCACCCACGGGTAGGCCGGCCGTGGCTGCACACCCAGAGGCATCCGCAGGGCCTTCTGCACACCCACCAACGGTTGGGTCGGCCGTTGAGGCACACCCAGAGGAACACGCAAATAGTTCTGCACGCCCACCCACGGGTGGGCCGGCCGTTGCGTAAACCCAGAGGCAACCGCAGACCCTTCTGCACGCCCACCCACGGGTGGGCCGGCCGTGGCGGTGCACCCAGAGGAAACCGCAGGCCCTTCTGCACGCCCTCCCACGGGTGGGCCGGCCTTGGCGGCACACCCAGGGGCAAACGCAGGCCCTTCTCCACGCCCACCCACGGGTGGGCCGGTCGTGGCTGCACACCCAGGGGCAACTGCAGGCCCTTCTGCACGCCCACCCACGGGTGAGCCGGCCGTGGCGGCACACCCAGAGCCACAAGCAAACAGTTCTGCACGCCCACCCACGGGTGGGCCGCCCGTTGCTGCACACCCAGAGGCAACTGCAGGGCCTTCTGCACGCACAACCACTGTTGGGCCAACCGTGGCGGCACACCCAGAGGCAACCGCAGGCCCTTCTTCACGCCCACCCACGGGTGGGCCGGCCGTGGCGGCACACCCAGCAGCACACGCAAACAGTTCTGCACGCCCACCCACGGGTGGGCCGGCCGTGGCGGCACACCCAGAGGCAACCGCAGGCCCTTCTGCACGCCCACACACGGGTGGGCCGGCCGTAGCGGCACAGCCAGAGGCAACCGCAGGCCCTTCTGCACGCCCACCCACTGATGAGCCGGCCGTGGCAACACACCCAGAGGCAACCGCCAGGCCTTCTGCACGCCCCACCCACGGGTGGGCCGGCCCGTCGGGAGCACACTCAGAGGCACCGCAAACAGTTCTGCACGCCCAACCAGGGTTGGGCCGGCCGTGGCGGCACACCCAGAGGCACACGCAAACAGTTCTGCATGCCGACCCACGGGTGGGCCGGCCGTGGCGGCACACCCAGAGGCACACGCAAACAGTTCTGCACGCCCACCCACGGGAAAGCTGGTCCTTGCGTCAACCCAGAAGAAACTGCAGGCCCTTCTGCACGCCCACCCACGGGTGGGCTGGCCGTGGCGGCACACCCAGAGGAAATCGCAAACCCTTCTGCATGCCCACCCACGGGTAGTCCGGCCGTGGCTGCACACCCAGAGGCAACCGCAGGGCCTTCTGCACACCCACCAACGGGTGGGCCGGTTGTGGCGGCACACTCAGAGGCAAACGCAAACCCTTCTGCACTCCCACCCACGGGTGGGCCGGCCGTGGCGGCACACTCAGAGGCAAACGCAAACCCTTCTGCACGCCCACCCACGGGTGGGCCGGTTGTGGCGGCACACCCAGAGGCAACCGCAGGCCTTTCTGCACGCCCACACACGGGTGGGCCTACCGTGGCGGCACACCCAGGGGCAACATCAGGCCCTTCTGCACGCCCACCCACGGGTGGGCCGGCCGTGGCGGCACACCCAGAGGCACACGCAAACAGTTCTGCACGCCCACCCACGGGTGGGCCGGCCGTGGCTGCACACCCAGAGGCAACCGCAGGGCCTTCTGCACACCCACCAACGGGTGGGCCGGCCATGGCGACACACCCAGGGGCAAACGCAGGCCCTACTGCACGCTCACCCACGGGTGGGCCGGCCCGTGGCGGCACACCCAGAAACTGCGCAAACAGTTCTGCTGCAGCCCACCCACGGGTGGAGCCGGCCGTCAGCGGCACACACAGAGGCACACGCAAACAGTTCTGCACGCCCACCGATGGGTAAGCTGGTCGTTGCGTCAACCCTGAGGAAACCGCAGGCCCTTCTGCACGCCCACCCACGGGTGGGCCCGCCGTGGCGGCACAACCAGGGGCAAGCGCAGGACCTTCTGCACGCCCACCCAGGTGTGGGCCGGCCGTAGCGGCACACCCAGAGGCAACCGCAGGCCTTTCTGCACGCCCACCCACTGATGAGCCGTCCGTGGCAACACACCCAGAGGCAGCGCGGGCCCTTCTGCACGCCCCACCCACGGGTGGGCGACCCGTCGGCGGCACGCAGAGCCACGCATAAACAGTTCTGCACGCCCACCCACGGGTGAGCCGGCCTTTGCGTAAACCCAGTGGCAACCGCAGACCCTTCTGCACGCCCACCCACGGGTGGGCTGGCCGTGGCTGCACACACAGAGGCAACCGCAGGCCCTTCTGCACGCCCACCCACAGGTGAGCCGGCCGTGGCGGCACACCCAGAGGCAACCGCAGGGCCTTCTGCACGCCACCCACGGGTGGGCCGGCCGTGGCGGCACACCCAGAGGCAACCGCAGGCCCTTCTGCACGCCACCCACGGGTGGGCCGGCCGTGGCGGCACACCCAGAGGCAACCGCAGACCCTTCTGCACGCCCACCCACGGGTGGGCCGGCGGTGGCGGCACACCCAGAGGCACACGCAAACAGTTCTGCACGCCCACCTACGGGTGGGTTGGTCGTTGCGTCAACCCAGAGGAAACCGCAGGCCCTTCTGCACGCCCACCCACGGGTAGGCCGGCCGTGGCGGCACACTCAGAGGCAAACGCAAACCCTTCTGCACGCCCACCCACGGGTAGGCCGGCCGTGGCGGCACACTGAGAGGCAAACGCAAACCCTTCTGCACGCCCACCCACGGGTGGGCATGCCGTGGCGGCACACCCAGGGGCAACTGCAGGCCCTTCTGCACGCCCACACCACGGGTGGGCCTACCGTGGCGGCACACCCAGGGGGAAAAGCAGGCCCTTCTGCACGCCCACCCACGGGTGGGCCGGCCGTGGCGGCACACCCAGAGGCACACGCAAACAGTTCTGCATGCCCACCCACGGGTGGGCCGGCCGTGGCGGCACACCCAGAGGCACACGCAAACAGTTCTGCACGCCCACCCACGGGTAAGCTGGTCGTTGCGTCAACCCAGAAGAAAATGCAGGCCCTTCTGCACGCCCACCCACGGGTGGGCCCGCCGTGGCGGCACAACCAGGGGCAACCGCAGGCCCTTCTGCACGCCCACCCACGGGTGGGCCGGCCGTGGCGGCACACCCAGAGGCACACGCAAACAGTTCTGCACGCCCACCCACTGTTGGCCGGCCGTAGCGGCACACCCAGAGGCAACCGCAGGGCCTTTTGCACGCCCACCCACGGGTGGGCCGGCCGTGGCGGCACACCCAGAGCCACACGCAAACAGTTGTGCACGCCCACCCACGGGTGGGCCGACCGTGGCGGCACACCCAGAGGCACACGCAAACCCTTCTGCACGCCCACCTACGGGGGGGCTGGTCGTTGCGTCAACCCTGAGGAAACCGCAGGCCCTTTATCACGCCCACCCACTGGTGGGCCGGCCGTGGCGGCACACCCAGGGGCAAGCGCAGGCCCTTCTGCACGCCCACCCACGGGTGGGCCGGCCGTAGCGGCACACCCAGAGGCAACCGCAGGCCTTTCTGCACGCCCACCCACTGATAAGCCGGCCGTGGCAACACACCCAGAGGCAAACGCAGGCCCTTCTGCACGCCCACCCACGGGTGGGCCGGCCGTGGCTGCACACACAGGGGCAACCGCAGGCCCTTCTGCACGCCCACCCACAGGTGAGCCGGCCGTGGCGGCACACCCAGAGGCAACCGCAGGGCCTTCTGCACGGCACCCACGGGTGGGCCGGCCGTGGCGGCACACCCAGAGGCAACCGCAGGCCCTTCTGCACGCCACCCACGGGTGGGCCGGCCGTGGCGGCACACCCAGACGCAACCGCAGGGCCTTCTGCACGCCCACCCACGGGTGGGCCTACCGTGGCGGCACACCCAGGGGGAAAAGCAGGCCCTTCTGCACGCCCACCCACGGGTTGGCCGGCCGTGGCGGCACACTTAGAGCCACACGCAAACAGTTCTGCACGCCCACCCACGGGTGGGCCGGCCGTAGCAGCACACCCAAAGGCACATGCAAACTGTTCTGCACGCCCACCCACGGGTAAGCTGGTCGTTGCGTCAACCCAGAAGAAACTGCAGGCCCTTCTGCACGCCCACCCACGGGTGGGCTGGCCGTGGCGGCACACCCAGAGGCAACCGCAGGCCCTTCTGCACTCCCACCCACGGGTAGGCCGGCCGTGGCTGCACACCCAGAGGCAACCGCAGGGCCTTCTGCACACCCACCAACGGGTGGGCCGGCCGTGGCGGCACACCCAGAGGCAAACGCAGGCCCTCCTGCACGCCCACCCACGGTGGGCCCGCCGTGGCGGCACACCCAGAGGCAACCGCAGGCCCTTCTGCACGCCCAACCACGGGTGGGCCGGCTGTGGCGGCACACCAAGAGGCACACGCAAACAGTTCTGCACGCCCACACAAGGTTGGGCGGCCGTAGCGGAACACCCAGACGCAACCGCAGGCCCTTCGGCACGCCCACCCACAGGTGGGCGGACCGTGGCGGCACACCCAGGGGCAACCGCAGGGCCTTCTGCACGCCCACCCACGGGTGGGACGGCCGTAACGGCACAACCAGAGGAACACGCAAATAGTTCTGCACGCCCACGCACGGGTGGGCCGACCGTTGCGTAAACCCAGAGGCAACCGCAGACCCTTCTGCACGCCCACCCACGGGTGGGCCGGCCGTGGCGGCGCACCCACAGGAAACCGCAGGCCCTTCTGCACGCCCTCCCACGGGTGGGCCGGCCGTGGCGGCACACCCAGAGGCAAACGCGGGCCCTTCTCCACGCCCACCCACGGGTGGGCCGGTCCTGGCTGCACAACCAGGGGCAACTGCAGGCCCTTCAGCACGCCCACACACGAGTGAGCCGGCCGTGGCGGCACACCCAGAGCCACAAGCAAACATTTCTGCACGCCCACCCACGGGTAGGCCGCCCGTTGCTGCACACCTAGAGGCAACTGCAGGGCATTCTGCACGCACAACCACTGGTGGGCCAACCGTGGCGGCACACCCAGAGGAAACCGCAGGCCCTTCTTCACGCCCACCCACGGGTGGGCCGGCCGTGGCGGCACACCCAGAGGAACACGCAAACAGTTCTGCACGCCCACCCAGGGGTGGGCGGCCGTGGCGGCACACTCAGAGGCACACGCAAACAGTTCTGCACGCCCACCCACGGGTAAGCTGGTCGTTGCGTCAACCCAGAAGAAACTGCAGGCCCTTCTGCACGCCCACACACGGGTGGGCCTACCGTGGCGGCACAACCAGGTGCAACCGCAGGCCCTTCTGCACGCCCACCCACGGGTGGGCCGGCCGTGGCGGCACACCCAGAGCCACACGCAAACAATTCTGCACGCCCACACACGGTTGGCCGGCCGTAGCGGCACACCCAGTCGCAAACGCAGGGCCTTCTGCACGCCCACACAAAGGTGGGCCGGCCGTACCGGCACAGCCAGAGGCAAACGCAGGCCCTTCTGCACGCCCACCCACTGATGAGCCGGCCGTGGCAACACACCCAGAGGCAACCGCAGGCCCTTCTGCACGCCCACCCACGGGTGGGCCGGCCGTGGTGGCACACCCAGAGGCACACGCAAACAGTTCTTCACGCCCACCCAGTGGTGGGCCGGCCGTGGCGGCACACCCAGAGGCACACGCAAACCGTTCTGCACGCCCACCTACGGGTGGGTTGGTCGTTGCGTCAACCCAGAGGAAACCGCAGGCCCTTCTGCACGCCCAACCACGGGTGGGCCGGCCGTGGCGGCACACTCAGAGGCAAACGCAAACCCTTCTGCACGCCCACCCAAGGGTGGGCCGGCCGTGGCGGCACACTCAGAGGCACACGCAAACCCTTCTGCACGCCCACCCACGGGTGGGCCGGCCGTGGCGGCACACCCAGAGGCAAACGCAGGCCCTTCTGCACGCCCACCCACGGGTGGGCCGGCCGTGGCGGCACACCCAGAGGCACACGCAAACAATTCTGTACGCCCACTCACGGGTGGGCCGGCTCTGGCGGCACACCCAAAGGCAACAGCAGGCCCTTCTGCACGCCCACCCACGTGTAGGCCGGCCGTGGCGGCACACTCAGAGGCAACCGCCGGCCCTTCTGCACGCCCACACACGGGTGGCCCTACCGTGGCGGCACACCCAGGGGGAAAAGCAGGCCCTTCTGCACGCCCACCCACGGGTGGGCCGGCCGTGGCGGCACACCCAGAGGCAACCGCAAACAGTTCTGCACGCCCACCCACGGGTGGGCCGGCCGTGGCGGCACACCCAGAGGCACACGCAAACAGTTCTGCACGCCCACCCACGGGTAAGCTGGTCGTTGCGTCAACCAAAAGAAAATGCAGGCCCTTCTGCACGCCCACCCACGGGTGGGCTGGCCGTGGCGGCACATCCAGAGGCAACCGCAGGGCCTTCTGCACACCCACCAACGGGTGGGCCGGCCGTGGCGGCACACCCAGGGGAAAATGCAGGCCCTTCTGCACGCCCACCCACGGGTGGGCCCGCCGTGGCGGCACAACTAGGGGCAACCGCAGGCCCTTCTGCACGCCCACCCACGGGTGGGCCGGCCGTGGCGGCACACCCAGAGCCACACGCAAACAGTTCTGCACGCCCACACACGGTTGGCCGGCCGTAGCGGCACACCCAGACGCAACCGCAGGGCCTTCTGCACGCCCACCTACAGGGTGGGCCGACCGTGGCGGCACACTCAGGGGCAACCGCAGGCCCTTCTGCACGCCCACCCACGGGTGGGCCGACCGTGGCGGCACATTCAGAGGCAAACGCAGGCCCTTCTGCACGCCCACACACAGGTGGGCCGGCCGTAGCGGCAAAGCCAGAGGCAACAGCAGGCCCTTCTGCACGCCCACCCACTGATGAGCTGGCCGTGGCTGCACACCCAGAGGCAAACGCTGGCCCTTCTGCACGCCCACCCACGGGTGGGCCGGCCGTGGCGGCACACCCAGAGGCAAAGGCAGGCCCTTCTGCACGCCCACCCACGGGTGAGCCGGCCGTAGCGGCACACCGAGAGCCACAAGCAAACAGTTCTGCACGCCCACCTACGGGTGGGTTGGTCGTTGCGTCAACCCAGAGGAAACCGCAGGCCCTTCTGCACGCCCACGTACGGGTAGGCCGGCCGTGGCGGCACACTCAGAGGAACACGCAAACAGTTCTGCACGCCCACCCACGGGGTGGGCCGCCGTGGCGGCACACCCAGAGGCACACGCAAACAGTTCTGCACGCCCACCCACGGGTAAGCTGGTCGTTGCGTCAACCCAGAAGAAACTGCAGGCCCTTCTGCACGCCCACACACGGGTGGGCCCACCGTGGCGGCACAACCAGGGGCAACCGCAGGCCCTTCTGCACGCCCACCCACGGGTGGGCCGGCCGTGGCGGCACACCCAGAGCCACACGCAAACAGTTCTGCACGCCCACCCAGTGGTGGGCCGGCCGTGGCGGCACACCCAGAGGCACACGCAAACCGTTCTGCACGCCCACCTACGGGTGGGTTGGTCGTTGCGTCAACCCAGAGGAAACCGCAGGCCCTTCTGCACGCCCAACCACGGGTAGGCCGGCCGTGGCGGCACACTCCAGAGGCAAACGCAAACCCTTCTGCACGCCCACCCACGGGTGGGCCGGCCGTGGCGGCACACCCAGAGGCACACGCAAACCCTTCTGCACGCCCACCCACGGGTGGGCCGGCCGTGGCGGCACACCCAGAGGCAAACGCAGGCCCTTCTGCACGCCCACCCACGGGTGGGCCGGCCGTGGCGGCACACCCAGAGGCAAACGCAGGCCCTTCTGCACGCCCACCCACGGGTGGGCCGGCCGTGGCGGCACACCCAGAGGCAACCGCAGGCCCTTCTGCACGCCCACACACGGGTGGGCCTACCGTGGCGGCACACTCAGGGGAAAAGCAGGCCCTTCTGCACGCCCACCCAGGGTGGGCCGGCCGTGGCGGCACACCCAGAGCCACACGCAAACAGTTCTGCACGCCCACCCACGGGTGGGCCGGCCGTGGCGGCACACCCAGAGGCACACGCAAACAGTTCTGCACGCCCACCCACGGGTAAGCTGGTCGCTAAGGCCAACCCAGAAGAAAATGCAGGCCCTTCTGCACGCCCACCCACGGGTTGGCTGGCCGTGGCTCCACACCCAGAGGCAAACGCAGGGCCTTCTGCACACCCACCAACGGGTGGGCCGGCCGTGGCGGCACACCCAGGGGAAAATGAAGGCCCTACTGCACGCCCACCCACGGGTGGGCCGGCCGTGGCGGCACACCCAAAGGCAACAGCAGGCCCTTCTGCACGCCCACCCACGTGTAGGCCGGCCGTGGCGGCACACTCAGAGGCAACCGCCGGCCCTTCTGCACGCCCACACACGGGTGGCCCTACCGTGGCGGCACACCCAGGGGGAAAAGCAGGCCCTTCTGCACGCCCACCCACGGGTGGGCCGGCCGTGGCGGCACACCCAGAGGCAACCGCAAACAGTTCTGCACGCCCACCCACGGGTGGGCCGGCCGTGGCGGCACACCCAGAGGCACACGCAAACAGTTCTGCACGCCCACCCACGGGTAAGCTGGTCGTTGCGTCAACCCAAAAGAAAATGCAGGCCCTTCTGCACGCCCACCCACGGGTGGGCTGGCCGTGGCTGCACATCCAGAGGCAACCGCAGGGCCTTCTGCACACCCACCAACGGGTGGGCCGGCCGTGGCGGCACACCCAGAGGAAAATGCAGGCCCTTCTGCACGCCCACCCACGGGTGGGCCCGCCGTGGCGGCACAACTAGGGGCAACCGCAGGCCCTTCTGCACGCCCACCCACGGGTGGGCCGGCCGTGGCGGCACACCCAGAGCCACACGCAAACAGTTCTGCACGCCCACACACGGTTGGCCGGCCGTAGCGGCACACCAAGACGCAACCGCAGGGCCTTCTGCACGCCCACTTACAGGTGGGCCGACCGTGGCGGCACACTCAGGGGCAACCGCAGGCCCTTCTGCACGCCCACCCACGGGTGGGCCGACCGTGGCGGCACATTCAGAGGCAAACGCAGGCCCTTCTGCACGCCCACACACAGGTGGGCCGGCCGTAGCGGCACAGCCAGAGGCAACCGCAGGCCCTTCTGCACGCCCACCCACTGATGAGCCGGCCGTGGCAACACACCCAGAGGCAACCGCTGGCCCTTCTGACCGCCCACCCACGGGTGGGCCGGCCGTGGCGGCACACCCAGAGGCAAAGGCAGGCCCTTCTGCACGCCCACCCACGGGTGGGCCGGCCGTAGCGGCACACCGAGAGCCACAAGCAAACAGTTCTGCACGCCCACCTACGGGTGGGTTGGTCGTTGCGTCAACCCAGAGGAAACCGCAGGCCCTTCTGCACGCCCACGTACGGGTAGGCCGGCCGTGGCGGCACACTCAGAGGCAAACGCAGGCCCTTCTCCACGCCCAACCACGGGTGGGCCGGCCGTGGCGGCACACTCAGAGGCAAACGCAAACCCTTCTGCACGCCCACCCACGGGTGGGCCGGCCGTGGCGGCACACCCAGAGGCAACTGCAGGCCCTTCTGCACGCCCACACACGGGTGGGCCTTCCGTGGCGGCACACTCAGGGGGAAAAGCAGGCCCTTCTGCACGCCCACCCACGGGTGGGCCGGCCGTGGCGGCACACCCAGAGGCACACGCAAACAGTTCTGCATGCCCACCCACGGGTGGGCCGGCCGTGGCGGCAAACCCAGAGGCACACGCAAACAGTTCTGCACGCCCACCCACGGGTAAGCTGGTCGTTGCGTCAACCCAGAAGAAAATGCAGGCCCTTCTGCACGCCCACCCACGGGTGGGCTGGCCGTGGCTGAACACCCAGAGGCAACCGCAGGCCCTTCTGCACGCCCACACACGGGTGGGCCTACCATGGCGGCACACCCAGGGGGAAAAGCAGGCCCTACTGCACGCCCACCCACGGGTGGGCCGGCCGTGGCGGCACAACCAGAGCCACACGCAAACTATTCTGCACGCCCACCCACGGGTGGGCCGGCCGTGGCGACACACCCAGAGGCACACGCAAACAGATCTGCACGCCCACCTACGTGTGGGTTGGTCCTTGCGTCAACCCAGAGGCAACCGCAGGCCCTTCTTCACGCCCACACACGGGTGGGCCCGCCGTGGCGGAACACTCAGGGGCAACCGCAGGCCCTTCTGCACGCCCACCCACGGGTGGGCCGGCCGTGGCGGCACACCCAGAGGCAACAGCAGGCCCTTCTGCACGCCCACCCACGGGTAAGCTGGTCGTTGCGTCAACCCAGAAGAAACTGCAAGCCCTTCTGCACGCCCACCCACGGGTAGGCGGGCCGTGGCGGCACACTCAGAGGCAAACGCAAACCCTTCTGCACGCCCACCCACGGGTGGGTCCGGCCGTGGCGGCACACTCAGAGGCAAACGCAAACCCTTCTGCACGCCCACCCACGGGTGGGCCGGCCGTGGCGGCACACCCAGAGGCAAACGCAGGCCCTTCTGCACGCCCACACACGGGTGGGCTGACCGTGGCGGCACACTCAGGGGAAAAAGCAGGCCCTTCTGCACGCCCACCCACGGGTGGGCCGGCCGTGGCGGCACACCCAGAGGCACACGCAAACAGTTCTGCACGCCCACCCACGGGTAAGCTGGTCGTTGCGTCTACCCAGAAGAAAATGCAGGCCCTTCTGCACGCCCACCCACGGGTGGGCTGGCCGTGGCTGCACACCCAGAGGCAAACGCAGGGCCTTCTGCACACCCACCAACGGCTGTGCCGACCTTGGCGGCACACCCAGGGGAAAATGCAGGCCCTACAGCACGCCCACCCACGGGTGGGCCGGCCGTGGCGGCACACCCAGAGGCACACGCAAACAGTTCTGCACGCCCACCCACGGGTGGGCCGGCCGTGGCGACACACCCAGAGGCACACGCAAACAGTTCTGCACGCCCACCTACGGGTGGGTTGGTCGTTGCATCAACCCAGAGGCAAACGCAGGGCCCTTCTGCACGCCCACCCACGGGTGGGCCGGCCGTGTCGGCACACCCAGAGGCAACAGCAGGCCCTTCTGCACGCCCACACACGGCTGGGCCCGCCGTGGCAACACACCCAGAGGCAAACGCAAACCCTTCTGCACGCTCACCCACGGGTAGGCCGGCCGTGGCGGCACACTCAGAGGCTAACGCAAACCCTTCTGCACGCCCACCCACGGGTGGGCCGGCCGTGGCGGCACACCCAGAGGCAAACGCAGGCCCTTCTCCACGCCCACCCACGGGTGGGCCTACCGTGGCGGCACACCCAGGGGGAAAAGCAGGCCCTTCTGCACGCCCACCCACGGGTGGGCCGGCCGTGGCGGCACACCCAGAGGCAACCGCAAACAGTTCTGCACTCCCACCCACGGGTGGGCCGGCCGTGGCGGCACACCCAGAGGCACACGCAAACAGTTCTGCATGCCCACCCACGGGTAAGCTGGTCGTTGCGTCAACCCAGAAGAAAATGCAGGCCCTTCTGCACGCCCACCCACGGGTGGGCCCGCCGTGGCGGCACAACCAGGGGCAACCGCAGGCCCTTCTGCACGCCCACCCACGGGGTGGGCCGGCCGTGGCGGCACACCCAGAGGCACACGCAAACAGTTCTGCACGCCCACCCACTGTTGGCCGGCCGTAGCGGCACACCCAGAGGCAACCGCAGGGCCTTTTGCACGCCCACCCACGGGTGGGCCGGCCGTGGCGGCACACCCAGAGCCACACGCAAACAGTTGTGCACGCCCACCCACGGGTGGGCCGACCGTGGCGGCACACCCAGCGGCACACGCAAACAGTTCTGCACGCCCACCTACGGGGGGGCTGGTCGTTGCGTCAACCCTGAGGAAACCGCAGGCCCTTCTGCACGCCCACCCACTGGTGGGCCGGCCGTGGCGGCACACCCAGAGGCAAGCGCAGGCCCTTCTGCACGCCCACCCACGGGTGGGCCGGCCGTAGCGGCACACCCAGAGGCAACCGCAGGCCCTTCTGCACGCCCACCCACGGGTGGGCCGGCCGTGGCGGCACACCCAGAGGCAAAGGCACATAGTTCTGCACGCCCACCCACGGGTGAGCCGGCCTTTGCGTAAACCCAGTGGCAACCGCAGACCCTTCTGCACGCCCACCCACGGGTGGGCCGGCCGTGGCTGCACACACAGGGGCAACCGCAGGCCCTTCTGCACGCCCACCCACAGGTGAGCCGGCCGTGGCGGCACACCCAGAGGCAACCGCAGGGCCTTCTGCACGCCCACCCACGGGTGTGCCGGCCGTGGCGGCACACCCAGAGGCAACCGCAGGCCCTTCTGCACGCCCACCCACGGGTGGGCCGGCCGTGGCGACACACCCAGAGGCATCCGCAGGCCCTTCTGCACGCCACCCACGGGTGGGCCGGCCGTGGCGGCACACCCAGAGGCAACCGCAGACCCTTCTGCACGCCCACCCACGGGTGGGCCGGCCGTGGCGGCACACCCAGAGGCACACGCAAACAGTTCTGCACGCCCACCTACGGGTGGGTTGGTCGTTGCGTCAACCCAGAGGAAACCGCAGGCCCTTCTGCACGCCCACCCACGGGTAGGCCGGCCGTGGCGGCACACCCAGAGGTAAACGCAGGCCCTTCTGCACGCCCACCCACGGATGGGCCGGCCGTGGCGGCACACTCAGAGGCAAACGCAAACCCTTCTGCACGCCCACCCACGGGTAGGCCGGCCGTGGCTGCACACCCTAAGGCAACCGCAGGGCCTTCTGCACACCAACCAACGGGTGGGCCGGCCGTGGCGGCACACCCAGAGGCAACCGCAGGCCCTTCTGCACGCCCACCCACGGGTGGGCCCGCCGTGGCGGCACACCCAGAGGCAACCGCAGGCCCTTCTGCACGCCCAACCACGGGTGGGCCGGCCGTGGCGGCACACCAAGAGGCACACGCAAACAGTTCTGCACGCCCACACAAGGTTAGCGGCCGTAAGCGCACACCCCAGACGCAACCGCAGGGTTTCTTCTGCACGCCCACCCACAGGGTGGGCGACCGCGGGCGCACACCCAGAGGCAACCGCAGGGCCCTTCTGCACGCCCACCCACGGGTGGGCCGGCCGTAGCGGCACAGCCAGAGGCAACCGCAGGCCCTTCTGCACGACCACCCACTGATGAGCCGGCCGTGGCAACACACCCAGAGGCAACCGCAAGCCCCTCTGCACGCCCACCCACGGGTGGGCCGGCCGTGGCGGCACACCCAGAGGAACACGCAAATAGTTCTGCACGCCCACCCACGGGTGGGCCGACCGTTGCGTAAACCCAGAGGCAACCGCAGACCCTTCTGCACGCCCACCCACGGGTGGGCCGGCCGTGGCGGCGCACCCAGAGGAAACCGCAGGCCCTTCTGCACGCCCTCCCACGGGTGGGCCGGCCGTGGCGGCACACCCAGAGGCAAACGCAGGCCCTTCTGCACGCCCACCCACGGGTAGGGCCGGGTTATGGCTGCACAACCAGGGGCAACTGCAGGCCCTTCTGCACGCCCACCCACGGGTGAGTCGGCCGTGGCGGCACATCCAGAGCCACAAGCAAACAGTTCTGCACGCCCCACCCACGGGTAGGCCGCCCGCTGCTGCACACCCAGGAGGCAAATGCAGGGCCTTCTGCACGCACACCCACTGGTGGGCCAACCGTTGCGGCACACCCAGAGGCAACCGCAGGCCCTTCTTCACGCCCCACCCACGGGTGGGCCGGCCGCGGGCGGCACACCCAGAGGCACACGCAAACAGTTCTACACGCCCCACCCAGGGGTGGGCCGCCGTGGCGGCACACCCAGAGGCACACGCAAACAGTTCTGCACGCCCCACCCACGGGTAAGCTGGTCGCTAAGGCGTCAACCCAGAAGAAACTGCAGGCCCTTCTGCACGCCCACCCACGGGTGGGCTGGCCGTGGCGGCACACCCAGAGGCAACCGCAGGCCCTTCTGCACTCCCACCCACGGGTAGGCCGGCCGTGGCTGCACACCCAGAGGCAAACGCAGGGCCTTCTGTACACCCACCAACGGGTGGGCCGGACGTGGCGGCACAAGCAGAGGCAACCGCAGGCCCTTCTGCACGCCCACCCACTGGTGGGCCGGCCGTGGCGGCACACCCAGGGGCAAGCGCAGGCCCTTCTGCACGCCCCACCCACGGGTGGGCCGGGCCGTGAGCGCACACCCAGAGGCAACCGCAGGACTTTCTGCACGCCCACCTACTGATGAGCCGGCCGTGGCAACACACCCAGAGGCAAACGCAGGCCCTTCTGCACGCCCACCCACGGGTGGGCCGGCCGTGGCGGCACACCCAGAGGCAAAGGCACATAGTTCTGCACGCCCACCCACGGGTGAGCCGGCCTTTGCGTAAACCCAGTGGCAACCGCAGGCCCTTCTGCACGCCCACCCACGGGTGGGCCGGCCGTGGCGGCACACCCAGAGGCAACCGCAGGGCCTTCTGCACGGCACCCACGGGTGGGCCGGCCGTGGCGGCACACCCAGAGGCAACCGCAGGCCCTTCTGCACGCCACCCACGGGTGGGCCGGCCGTGGCGACACACCCAGAGGCAACCGCAGGCCCTTCTGCACGCCACCCACGGGTGGGCCGGCCGTGGCGGCACACCCAGAGGCAACCGCAGACCCTTCTGCACGCCCACCTACGGGTGAGCCGGCCGTGGCGGCACACCCAGAGGCACACGCAAACAGTTCTGCACGCCCACCTACAGGTGGGTTGGTCGTTGCGTCCACCCAGAGGAAACCTCAGGCTCTTCTGCACGCCCACCCACGGGTAGGCCGGCCGTGGCGGCACACCCAGAGGTAAACGCAGGCCCTTCTGCACGCCCCACCCACGGGATGGGCCGGCCGCGGGCTGCACACCCAGAGGCAAACGCAAACCCTTCTGCACGCCCCACCCACGGGTAAGCTGGTCGCTGCGTCAACCCAGAAGAAACTGCAGGCTCCTTCTGCACGCCCTCACCCACGGGTGGGCTGGCCGTGGGCGCACACCCAGAGGCAACCGCAGGCCCTTCTGCACTCCCACCACGGGTAGGCCGGCCGTGGCTGCACACCCAGAGGCAACCGCAGGGCCCTTCTGCACACCCACCAACGGGTGGGTCGGCCGTGGCGGCACACCCAGAGGCAACCGCAGGCTCTTCTGCACGCCCCACCCACGGGTGGGCTCCGCCGTGGGCGGCACACCCAGAGGCAACACGCAGGCCCTTCTGCACGCCCACCCACGGGTGGGCCGGGCCGTGGCGCACACCCAGAGGCACACGCAGGGACATTTTCTGCACGCCCCCACCCACAGGGTGGGCGGGCCCGTAGCGGCACACCCAGAGGCAACCGCAGGGCCCTTCTGCACGCCCCACCCACGGGTGGGTCGGCCGTGGCGGCACACCCAGAGGCAACCGCAGGCCCTTCTGGCACGCCCCACACACAGGTGGGCCGGCTGTAGCGGCACAGCCAGAGGCAACCGCAGGCCCTTCTGCACGCACCACCCACTGATGAGCCGGCCGTGGCAACACACCCAGAGTCAACCGCAAAGCCCCTCTGCACGCCCCACCCACGGGTGGGCCGGGCCGCGGGCGGCACACCCAGAGGAACACGCAATAGTTCTGCACGCCCACCCACGGGCTGGGCCGACCGCTAGCGTAAACCCAGAGGCAACCGCAGACCCTTCTGCACGCTTCACCCACGGGTGGGCCGGCCGTGGCGGCACACCCAGAGGAAACCGCAGGCCCTTCTGCACGCTCACCCCACGGGTGGGCCGGGCCCGTGGCGGCACACCCAGAGGCAAACGCAGGCTCTTCTGCACGCCCACCCACGGGTAGGGCCGGTCCTGGGCTGCACAACCAAGGGCAACCGCAGGCCCTTCTGCACGCCCCACCCATCGGTGAGTCGGCCGTGGCGGCACACCCAGAGCCACAAGCAAACAGTTCTGCACGCCCACCCACGGGTAGGCCGCCCGTTGCTGCACACCCAGAGGCAAATGCAGGGCCTTCTTCACGCCCACCCACGGGTGGGCCGGCCGTGGCAACACACCCAGAGGCAACCGCAGGCCCTTCTGCACGCCCACCCACGGGTGGGCCGGCCGGGAGGCACACCCAGAGGCACACTCAGCCCGTTCTGCACGCCTACCCAGGGGTGGGCCGGCCGTGGCAGCACACCCAGAGGCACACGCAAACCGCTTCTGCACGCTTCACCCACGGGTGGGTTGGTCGCTGCGGCCAACCCAGAGGGAAACCGCGAGGCTCTTCTGCACGCCCACCCACGGGTAGGCCGGCCGTGGCGGCACACTCAGAGGCAAACGCAGGCCCTTCTGCACTCCCACCCACGGGTGGGCCGGCCGTGGCGGCACACTTAGAGGCATACGCAAACCCTTCTGCACGCCCACCCATGGGTGCGCCGGCCGTGGCGGCACACCCAGAGGCAAACGCAGGCCCTTCTGCACGCCCACCCACGGGTGGGCCGGCCGTGGCGGCACACCCAGAGCCACACGCAAACAGTTCTGCACGCCCACTAACGGATGGGTTCGTTGTTGCGTCAACCCAGAGGAAACCGCGGGCCCTTCTGCACGCCCACGTAAGGGTAGGCCGGCCGTGGCGGCACACTCAGAGGCAAACGCAAACCCTTCTGCACGCCCAACCACGGGTGGGCCGGCCGTGGCGGCACACTCAGAGGCAAACGCAAAGCCTTCTGCACGCCCACCCACGGGTGGGCCGGCCGTGGCGGCACACCCAGAGGCAACCGCAGGCCCTTCTGCACGCCTACCCACGGGTGGGCCTACCGTGGCGGCACACTCAGGGGGAAAAGCAAGCCCTTCTGCACGCCCACCCAGGGGTGGGCCGGCCGTGGCGGCACACCCAGAGGCACACGCAAACAGTTCTGCACGCCCACCCACGGGTGGGCCGGCCGTGGCGGCACACCCAAAGGCAGACGCAAACAGTTCTGCACGCCCACCCACGGGTAAGCTGGTCGTTGCGTCAACCCAGAAGAAAATGCAGGCCCTTCTGCACGCCCACCCACGGGTGGGCTGGCCGTGGCTGCACACCAAGAGGCAAACGCAGGGCCTTCTGCACACCTACCAACGAGTGTGCCGGCCGTGGCGGCACACCCAGGGGACAATGCAGGCCCTACTGCACGCCCATACACGGGTGGGCCGGCCGTGGCGGCACACCCAGAGGCACACGCAAACAGTTCTGCACGCCCACCCACGGGTGGGCCGGCCGTGGCGACACACCCAGAGGCACACGCAAACAGTTCTGCACGCTTCACCCACGTGGTGGGTTGGTCGCTAAGGCCAACCCAGAGGCAACCGCAGGCCCTTCTGCACGCCCACCCACGGGTGGGCCGGGCGTGGAGGCACACCCAGAGGCACACGCAAACAGTTGTGCACGCCCACCCACGGGTGGGCCCGCCGTGGCAACACACCCAGAGGCAACCGCAAACCCTTCTGCACGCTCACCCACGAGTGGGCCGGCCGTGGCGGCACACCCAAAGGCAACAGCAGGCCCTTCTGCACGCCCACCCACGGTAGGCCGGCCGTGGCGGCACACTCAGAGGCTAACGCGAAACCCTTCTGCACGCCTCACCCATCGTGGTGGGCCGGGCCGTGGCGGCACACTCAGAGGCAACCGCAGGCCCTTCTGCACGCTTCACACACGGGTGGCCCTACCGTGGGCGTGCACACCCAGGGGGAAAAAGCAGGCCCTTCTGAACGCCCCACCCACGGGTGGGCCGGCCGTGGCGGCACACCCAGAGGCAACCGCAGGCCCAGTTCTGCACGCCTTCACCCACGGGTGGGCCGGGCCGTGGCTGCACACCCAGAGGCACACGCAAACAGTTCTGCACGCCCACCCACGGGTAAGCTGGTCGCTAAGGCCAACCCAGAAGAAATTGCAGGCCCTTCTGCACGCCCACCCACGGGTGGGCTGGCCGTGGCTGCACATCCAGAGGCAACCGCAGGGCCTTCTGCACACCCACCAACGGGTGGGCCGGCCGTGGCGGCACACCCAGGGGAAAATGCAGGCCATTCTGCACGCCCACCCACGGGTGGGCCCGCCGTGGCGGCACAACTAGGGGCAACCGCAGGCTCTTCTGCACGCCCACCCACGGGTGGGCCGGCCGTGGCGGCACACCCAGAGCCACACGCAAACAGTTCTGCACGCCCACACACGGTTGGCCGGCCGTAGCGGCACACCCAGACGCAACCGCAGGGCCTTCTGCACGCCCACCCACAGGTGGGCCGACCGTGGCGGCACACCCAGGGGCAACCGCAGGCCCTTCTTCTTGCCGACCCACGGGTGGGCCGGCCATGGCGGCACACCCAGAGGCAACCGCAGGCCCTTCTGCACGCCCACAAACGGGTGGGCCCGCCGTGGCGGCACAACTAGGGGCAACCGCAGGCCCTTCTGCACGCCCACCCACGGGTGGGCCGGCCGTAACGGCACACCCAAAGGGACATGCAAACAGTTCTGCACTCCCACCCACGGGTAAGCTGGTCGTTGCGTCAACCCAGAAGAAACTGCAGGCCCTTCTGCACGCCCACCCACGGGTGGGCTGGCCGTGGCTGCACACCAAGAGGCAAACGCAGGGCCTTCTGCACACCTACCAACGAGTGTGCCGGCCGTGGCGGCACACCCAGGGGAAAATGCAGGCCCTACTGCACGCCCATACACGGGTGGGCCGGCCGTGGCGGCACACCCAGAGGCACACGCAAACAGTTCTGCACGCCCACCCACGGGTGGGCCGGCCGTGGCGACACACCCAGAGGCACACGCAAACAGTTCTGCACGCCCACCTACGGGTGGGTTGGTCGTTGCGTCAACCCAGAGGCAACCGCAGGCCCTTCTGCACGCCCACCCACGGGTGGGCCGGGCGTGGAGGCACACCCAGAGGCACACGCAAACAGTTGTGCACGCCCTCCCACGGGTGGGCCGGCCGTGGCGGCACACCCAGAGGCAAACGCAGGCCCTTCTGCACGCCCACCCACGGGTAGGCCGGTCCTGGCTGCACAACCAAGGGCAACTGCAGGCCCTTCTGCACGCCCACCCACGGGTGAGCCGGCCGTGGCGGCACACCCAGAGCCACAAGCAAACAGTTCTGCACGCCCACCCACGGGTAGGCCGCCCGTTGCTGCACACCCAGAGGCAAATGCAGGGCCTTCTGCACGCACACCCACTGGTGGGCCAACCGTTGCGGCACACCCAGAGGCAACCGCAGGCCCTTCTTCACGCCCACCCACGGGTGGGCCGGCCGTGGCGGCACACCCAGAGGCACACGCAAACAGTTCTGCACGCCCACCCAGGGGTGGGCCGGCCGTGGCGGCACACCCAGAGGCACACGCAAACAGTTCTGCACGCCCACCCACGGGTAAGCTGGTCGTTGCGTCAACCCAGAAGAAACTGCAGGTCCTTCTGCACGCCCACCCACGGGTGGGCTGGCCGCTGGGCGCACACCCAGAGGCAACCGCGAGGCCCTTCTGCACTCCCACCCACGGGTAGGCCGGCCGTGGCTGCACACCCAGAGGCAACCGCAGGGCCTTCTGTACACCCACCAACGGGTGGGCCGGACGTGGCGGCACAAGCAGGGGCAACCGCAGGCCCTTCTGCACGCCCACACACGGGTGGGCCCACCGTGGCGGCACAACCAGGGGCAACCGCAGGCCCTTCTGCACGCCCACCCACGGGTGGGCCGGCCGTAACGGCAAACCCAAAGGGACATGCAAACAGTTCTGCACTCCCACCCACGGGTAAGCTGGTCGTTGCGTCAACCCAGAAGAAACTGCAGGCCCTTCTGCACGCCCACCCACGGGTGGGCTGGCCGTGGCTGCACACCAAGAGGCAAACGCAGGGCCTTCTGCACTCCCACCCACGGGTAGGCCGGCCGTGGCTGCACACCTAGAGGCAAACGCAGGGCCTTCTGCACTCCCACCCACGGGTAGGCCGGCCGTGGCTGCACACCTAGAGGCAAACGCAGGGCCTTCTGCACACCCACCAACGGGTGGGCCGGCCGTGGCAGCACACCCAGAGGCAACCGCAGGCGCTTCTGCACGCCCACACACGGGTGGGCCCGCCGTGGCGGCACACCCAGAGGCAACCGCAGGCCCTTCTGCACGCCCAACCACGGGTGGGCCGGCCGTGGCGGCACACCAAGAGGCACACGCAAACAGTTCTGCTCGCCCACACAAGGTTGGGCGGCCGTAGCGGCACACCCAGACGCAACCGCAGGGCCTTCTGCACGCCACCCACAGGTGGGCCGGCTGTAGCGGCACAGCCAGAGGCAACCGCAGGCCCTTCTGCACGCCCACCCACTGATGAGCCGGCCGTGGCAACACACCCAGAGGCAACCTCAAGCCCCTCTGCACGCCCACCCACGGGTGGGCCGGCCGTGGCGGCACACCCAGAGGAACACGCAAATAGTTCTGCACGCCCACCCACGGGTGGGCCGACCGTGGCGTAAACCCAGAGGCAACCGCAGGCCCTTCTGCACGCCCACCCACGGGTGGGCCGGCCGTGGCGGCGCACCCAGAGGAAACCGCAGGCCCGTCAGCACGCCCTCCCACGGGTGGGCCGGCCGTGGCGGCACACCCAGAGTCAAACGCAGGCCCTACTCCACGCCGACCCACGGGTGGGCCGGTCCTGGCTGCACAACCAGGGGCTACTGCAGGCCCTTCTGCACGCCCACCCACGGGTGAGCCGGCCGTTGCGGCACACCCAGAGCCCCAATCAAACAGTTCTGCACGCCCACCCACGGGTAAGCTGGTCGTTGCGTCAACCCAGAAGAAACTGCAGGCCCTTCTGCACGCCCACCCACGGGTGGGCTGGCCGTGGCGGCACACCCAGAGGCAACCGCAGGCCCTTCTGCACGCCCAACCACGGGTAGGCCGGTCGTGGCAACACACCCAGAGGCAACCGCAGGGCCTTCTGTACACCCACCAACGGGTGGGCCGGCCGTGGGGGCACAAGCAGAGGCAACCGCAGGCCCTTCTGCACGCCCACACACGGGTGGGCCCACCGTGGCGGCACAACCAGGGGCAAACGCAGGCCCTTCTGCACGCCCACCCACGGGTTGGCCGGCCGTGGCGGCACACCCAGAGGGGCAACCGCAGGCCCTTCTGCACGCCCACCCACGGGTGGGCCGGGCCGTGGCGGCACACCCAGACGCAACACGCAGGGACACTTCTGCACGCCCCACCCCACAGGGTGGGCCGGCCCGTGCGGCACACCCAGAGGCAACTGCAGGCCCTTCTGCACGCCCACCCACTGGTGGGCCGGCCGTGGCAGCACACCCAGAGGCAACCGCAGGCCCTTCTGCACGCCCACCCACGGGTGGGCCGGCCGTGGAGGCACACCCAGAGGCACACGCAAACAGTTCTGCACGCCCACCCACGGGTGGGCCGGCCGTGGCGGCACACCCAGAGGCACACGCAAACCGTTCTGCACGCCCACCCACGGGTAAGCTGGTCGTTGCGTCAACCCAGAGGAAACCGCAGGCCCTTCTGCACGCCCACCCACGGGTGGGCTGGCCGTGGCGGCACACCCAGAGGCAACCGCAGGCCCTTCTGCACTCCCACCCACGGGTAGGCCGGCCGTGGCTGCACACCCAGAGGCAAACGCAGGGCCTTCTGCACACCCACCAACGGGTGGGCCGGCCGTGGCGGCACAAGCAGAGGCAACCGCAGGCCCTTCTGCACGCCCACACCCGGGTGGGCCGGCCGTGGCGGCACACCCAGGGGCAACCGCAGGCCCTTCTGCACGCCCACCCACGGGTGGGCCGGCCGTGGCGGCACACCCAGAGGCAACCGCAAGCCCTTCTGCACGCCCACCCACGGGTGGGCCGGCCGTGGCGGCACACCCAGAGGCAAACCGCAGGCCCTTCTGCACGCCCACCCACGGGTGGGCCGGCCGTGGCGGCACACCCAGAGGCACACGCAAACAGTTCTGCACGCCCACCCACGGGTGGGCCGGCCGTTGCGTACAACCCAGAGGCAACCGCAGGCCCTTCTGCACGCCCACCCACGGGTGGGCCGGCCGTGGCGGCACACCCAGAGGCAACCGCAGGCCCTTCTGCACGCCCACCCACGGGTGGGCCGGCCGTGGCGGCACACCCAGAGGCAACCGCAGGCCCTTCTGCACGCCCACCCACGGGTGGGCCGGCCGTGGCGACACACCCAGAGGCAAACCGCAGGCCCTTCTGCACGCCCACCCACGGGTGGGCCGGCCGTGGCGGCACACCCAGAGGCAACCGCAGGCCCTTCTGCACGCCCACCCACGGGTGGGCCGGCCGTGGCGGCACACCCAGAGGCACACGCAAACAGTTCTGCACGCCCACCCACGGGTGGGTCTGGTCGTTGCGCACACCCAGAGGGAAACCGCAGGCCCTTCTGCACGCCCACCCACGGGTGGGCCGGCCGTGGCGGCACACCCAGAGGCAAACGCAGGCCCTTCTGCACGCCCACCCACGGGTGGGCCGGCCGTGGCGGCACACCCAGAGGCACACGCAAACAGTTCTGCACGCCCACCCACGGGTAAGCTGGTCGTTGCGTCAACCCAGAAGAAACTGCAGGCCCTTCTGCACGCCCACCCACGGGTGGGCTGGCCGTGGCGGCACACCCAGAGGCAACCGCAGGCCCTTCTGCACGCCCACCCACGGGTGGGCCGGCCGTGGCTGCACACCCAGAGGCAACCGCAAGGCCCTTTCTGCACGCCCACCCACGGGTGGGCCGGCCGTGGCGGCACACCCAGAGGCAACCGCAGGCCCTTCTGCACGCCCACCCACGGGTGGGCCGGCCGTGGCGGCACACCCAGAGGCACACGCAAACAGTTCTGCACGCCCACACACGGGTTGGGCGGCCGTAGCGGCACACCCAGACGCAACCGCAGGGCCTTCTGCACGCCCACCCACAGGTGGGCGGACCGTGGCGGCACACCCAGGGGCAACCGCAGGGCCTTCTGCACGCCCACCCACGGGTGGGCCGGCCGTGGCGGCACACCCAGAGGCAACCGCAGGCCCTTCTGCACGCCCACCCACGGGTGGGCCGCCGTGGCGGCACACCCAGAGGCAACCGCAGGCCCTTCTGCACGCCCACCCACTGGGTGAGCCGGGCCCGTGGGCGCACACCCAGAGGCAACACGCAAAGCCCCTTCTGCACGCCCACCCACGGGTGGGCCGGCCGTGGCGGCACACCCAGAGGCAACACGCAAACAGTTCTGCACGCCCACCCACGGGTGGGCCGGCCGTTGCGTAAACCCAGAGGCAACCGCAGACCCTTCTGCACGCCCACCCACGGGTGGGCCGGCCGTGGCGGCACACCCAGAGGCAACCGCAGGCCCTTCTGCACGCCCTCCCACGGGTGGGCCGGCCGTGGCGGCACACCCAGAGGCAAACGCAGGCCCTTCTGCACGCCCACCCACGGGTGGGCCGGATCCTGGCTGCACAACCAGGGGCAACCGCAGGCCCTTCTGCACGCCCACCCACGGGTGAGCCGGCCGTGGCGGCACACCCAGAGCCACAAGCAAACAGTTCTGCACGCCCACCCACGGGTAGGCCGCCCGTTGCTGCACACCCAGAGGCAAACTGCAGGGCCTTCTGCACGCCCACCCACGGGTGGGCCGGCCGTGGCGGCACACCCAGAGGCAACCGCAGGCCCTTCTGCACGCCCACCCACTGATGAGCCGGCCGTGGCAACACACCCAGAGGCAACCGCAGGCCCTTCTGCACGCCCACCCACGGGTGGGCCGGCCGTGGAGGCACACCCAGAGGCACACGCAAACAGTTCTGCACGCCCACCCAGGGGTGGGCCGGCCGTGGCAGCACACCCAGAGGCACACGCAAACCGTTCTGCACGCCCACCTACGGGTGGGTTGGTCGTTGCGTCAACCCAGAGGAAACCGCAGGCCCTTCTGCACGCCCACCCACGGGTAGGCCGGCCGTGGCGGCACACCCAGAGGCAAACGCAGGCCCTTCTGCACTCCCACCCACGGGTGGGCCGGCCGTGGCGGCACACTTAGAGGCATACGCAAACCCTTCTGCACGCCCACCCATGGGTGCGCCGGCCGTGGCGGCACACCCAGAGGCAAACGCAGGCCCTTCTGCACGCTTCACCCATCGTGGTGGGCCGGCCGTGGCGGCACACCCAGAGCCACACGCAAACAGTTCTGCACGCTCCCACCCACGGGTGGGTTCGGGTCGCTAGCGCCAACCCAGAGGGAAACCGCAGGCCCTTCTGCACGCCCCACGTAAGGGGTAGGGCCGGGCCGTGGCGGCACACCCAGAGGCAAACGCAAACCCTTCTGCACGCCCAACCCACGGGTGGGCCGGCCGCAGGGCGCACACCCAGAGGCAAACGCGAAAGCCCTTCTGCACGCCCACCCACGGGTGGGCCGGCCGCGGGCGGCACACCCAGAGGCAACCGCATGGGCCTTCTGCACGCCCCTACCCACGGGTGGGCCTACCGTAGGGCGCACACTCAGGGGAAAAAGCAAGCCCTTCTGCACGCCCCACCCACGGGGTGGGCCGGCCGTGGCGGCACACCCAGAGGCACACGCAAACAGTTCTGCACGCCCACCCACGGGTGGGCCGGCCGCGGGCGCACACCCAAAGGCAGACGCAAACAGTTCTGCACGCCCCACCCACGGGTAAGCTGGTCGCTAAGGCCAACCCAGAAGAAAATCGCAGGTTCTTTCTGCACGCCCACCCACGGGTGGGCTGGCCGTGGCTGCACACCCAAGAGGCAAACGCAGGGCCTTCTGCACACCCTACCAACGAGTGTGCCGGCCGTGGGCGGCACACCCAGGGGAAATCGCAGGCCCTACTGCACGCCCCATACACGGGTGGGCCGGCCGCGGGCGGCACACCCAGAGTGCACACGCGAACAGTTCTGCACGCCCACCCACGGGTGGGCCGGGCCGTGGCTTATGACACACCCAGAGGCACACGCAAACAGTTCTGCACGCCCACCCACGGGTGGGTTGGTCGCTAGGGCCAACCCAGAGGCAACCGCGAGGCTCTTCTGCACGCCCACCCACGGGTGGGGCCGGGCGCGGGAGGCACACCCAGAGGCACACGCGAACAGTTGTGCACGCCCACCCACGGGTGGGCCCGCCGTGGCAACACACCCAGAGGCAACCGCAAACCCTTCTGCACGCCACCCACGAAAGTGGGCCGGCCGCGGGCGGCACACCCAAAGGCAACAGCAGGCCCTTCTGCACGCCCACCCACGCGTAGGGCCGGCCGTGGCGGCACACTCAGAGGCTAACGCGAAACCCTTCTGCACGCCCCACCCACGGGTGGGCCGGCCGTGGCGCACACTCAGAGGCAACCGCAGGCCCTTCTGCACGCCTCCACACACGGGTGGCCCTACCGCGGGCGGCACACCCAGGGGGAAAAAGCAGGCCCTTCTGAACGCTTCACCCACGGGTGGGCCGGGCCGCGGGCGGCACACCCAGAGGCAACCGCGAGGCACGTTCTGCACGCCCACCCACGGGTGGGCCGGCCGTGGCGCACACCCAGAGGCACACGCAAACAGTTCTGCACGCCCACCCACGGGGTAAGCTGGTCGCTATGCCAACCCAGAAGAAACTGCAGGCTCTTTCTGCACGCTCCCACCCACGGGTGGGCTGGCCGTGGCTGCACATCCAGAGGCAACCGCAGGGCCTTCTGCACACTCCACCAACGGGTGGGCCGGGCCCGTGGGCGGCACACCCAGGGGAAAATGCAGGCTATTCTGCACGCCCACCCACGGGTGGGCCCGCCGTGGCGGCACAACTAGGGGCAACCGCAGGCTCTTCTGCACGCCCACCCACGGGTGGGCCGGCCGTGGCGGCACACCCAGAGCCACACGCAAACAGTTCTGCACGCCCACACACGGGTTAGCCGGGCCGTGAGCGCACACCCAGACGCAACCGCAGGGCCTTCTGCACGCCCACTCCACAGGTGGGCCGACAGGGCGGCACACCCAGAGGCAACCGCAGGCCCTTCTGCACGCCCCACCCACGGGTGGGCCGCCGTGGCGGCACAACCCAGAGGGCAACCGCAGGCCTCTTCTGCACGCTCCACCCACGGGTGGGCCGGCCCGTAGCTGCACACCCAGAGGCAACACGCAAACAGTTCTGCACGCCCCACCCACGGGTAAGCCGGTCGCTGGCACAACCCAGAAGAAACTGCAGGCTCTTCTGCACGCCCACCCACGGGTGGGCTGGCCGTGGCTGCACACCAAGAGGCAAACGCAGGGCCTTCTGCACACCCACCCAACGAGGTGGGCCGCCGTGGCGGCACACCCAGAGGCAAACGCAGGCCCTTCTGCACGCCCACCCACGGGTGGGCCGGGCCGTGCGGCACACCCAGAGGCAACACGCAAACAGTTCTGCACGCCCACCCCACGGGTGGGCCGCCGTGGCGACACACCCCAGAGGCACACGCGAAACAGTTCTGCACGCCCACCCACGGGTGGGCTGGTCGCTAGCGCACAACCCAGAGGCAACCGCGAGGCTCTTCTGCACGCCTCACCCACGGGTGGGCCGGGCGTGGAGGCACACCCAGAGGCACACGCAAACAGTTCTGCACGCCCCACCCACGGGTGGGCCGGGCCGTGGGCGCACACCCAGAGGCAAACGCAGGCCCTTCTGCACGCCCCACCCACGGGTAGGCCGGTCCTGGCTGCACAACCAGGGCGCAACTGCAGGCCCTTCTGCACGCCCCACCCACGGGTGAGCCGGGCCGTGGCGGCACACCCAGAGCCACACGCAAACAGTTCTGCACGCCCCACCCACGGGTAGGCCGCCGTTGCTGCACACCCAGAGGCAACTGCAGGGCCTTCTGCACGCACACCCACTGGTGGGCCAACCGCTGGGCGGCACACCCAGAGGCAACCGCAGGCCCTTCTTCACGCCTCACCCACGGGTGGGCCGGGCCGTGGCGGCACACCCAGAGGCACACGCAAACAGTTCTGCACGCCCACCCACGGGTGGGCCGGGCCGCGTGCGCACACCCAGAGGCACACGCAAACAGTTCTGCACGCCCACCCACGGGTAAGCTGGTCGCTAGCGCCAACCCAGAAGAAACTGCAGGTCCTTCTGCACGCCCACCCACGGGTGGGCTGGCCGTGGCGGCACACCCAGAGGCAACCGCAGGCCCTTCTGCACTCCCCACCCACGGGTAGGTCGTGGCCGTGGCTGCACACCCAGAGGCAACCGCAGGGCCTTCTGTACACCCACCAACGGGTGGGCCGGACGCGGGCGGCACAAGCAGAGGCAACCGCAGGCCCTTCTGCACGCCCCCACCCACGGGTGGGCCGCCGCGGGCAGCACAACCCAGAGGGCAACCGCAGGCTCTTCTGCACGCCCACCCACGGGTGGGCCGCCGCGGCGGCACACCCAGAGGGCACATGCAAACAGTTCTGCACGCCCCACCCACGGGTAAGCTGGTCGCTAAGGCCAACCCAGAAGAAACTGCAGGCCCTTCTGCACGCCCACCCACGGGTGGGCTGGCCGTGGCTGCACACCCCAGAGGCAAACGCAGGGCCCTTCTGCACTCCCACCCACGGGTAGGGCCGGCCGTGGCTGCACACCCCAGAGGCAAACGCAGGGCCCTTCTGCACGCCCACCCACGGGTGGGCCGGCCGTGGCGGCACACCCAGAGGCAAACCGCGAGGCCCTTCTGCACGCCTCACCCCACGGTGGGCCGGCCGTGGCGGCACACCCCAGAGGCAACCGCGAGGCCCTTCTGCACGCTCACCCACGGGTGGGCCGGGCCGTGGCGCACACCCCAGAGGCACACGCGAAAACAGTTCTGCACGCCCACCCACGGGTTGGGCCGGCCGTAGCGCACACCCAGACGCAAACCGCAGGGCCTTCTGCACGCCACCCACAGGGTGGGCCGGGCCGTAGCGGCACACCCAGAGGCAACCGCGAGGCCCTTCTGCACGCCCCACCCCACTGATGAGCCGCCGTGGCGACACACCCAGAGGCAACCGCAAGCCCCTTCTGCACGCCCACCCACGGGTGGGCCGGCCGTGGCGGCACACCCAGAGGCAACACGCGAAATAGTTCTGCACGCCTCACCCACGGGTGGGCCGACCGCAGGGCGCACACCCAGAGGCAAACCGCAGGCTCTTCTGCACGCTCCACCCACGGGTGGGCCGGGCCGCTGGCGCGCACACCCAGAGGCAACACGCAGGCCCGTTCTGCACGCTTCACCCACGGGTGGGCCGGGCCGCTGGGCTGCACACCCAGAGGCACACGCAAACAGTTCTGCACGCCCACCCACGGGTAAGCTGGTCGCTATGCCAACCCAGAAGAAACTGCAGGCTCTTCTGCACGCCCACCCACGGGTGGGCTGGCCGCGGGCGGCACACCCAGAGGCAACCGCAGGCTCTTCTGCACGCCCCACCCCACGGGTAGGCCGGTCGTGGCTGCACACCCAGAGGCAACCGCAGGGCCTTCTGCACACCCACCAACGGGTGGGCCGCCGGGGGGCACAAGCAGAGGCAACCGCAGGCCCTTCTGCACGCCCACACACGGGTGGGCCCGCCGTGGCGGCACAACCCAGAGGGCAAACGCAGGCCCTTCTGCACGCCCCACCCACGGGTTGGCCGGGCCGTGGCGGCACACCCAGAGCCACACGCAAACAGTTCTGCACGCCCACACACGGGTTGGGTCGGCCGTAAGCGCACACCCCAGTCGCAACCGCAGGGCCCTTCTGCACGCCCCACACACAGGGTGGGCCGCCGTGGCGGCACAGCCAGAGGCAACTGCAGGCCCTTCTGCACGCCCCACCCACTGATGAGCCGGGCCGCGGGCAACACACCCAGAGGCAACCGCAGGCTCTTCTGCACGCCTCACCCACGGGTGGGCCGGGCCGTGCGGCACACCCAGAGGCACACGCGAAAGCAGTTCTGCACGCCCACCCACGGGTGGGCCGCCGTGGCGGCACACCCAGAGGCACACGCGAAACCGTTCTGCACGCCCACCCACGGGTAATCTGGTCGCTATGGCCAACCCAGAGGAAACCGCGAGGCTCTTCTGCACGCCCACCCACGGGTGGGCTGGCCGTGGCGGCACACCCAGAGGCAACCGCAGGCCCTTCTGCACTCCCCACCCACGGGTAGGGCCGCCGCGGGCTGCACACCCAGAGGCAAACGCAGGGCCTTCTGCACACCCACCCACGGGTGGGCCGGCCGTGGCGGCACACCCAGAGCCAACCGCAGGCCCTTCTGCACGCCCCACACACGGGTGGGCCTACCGTGGCGGCACACCCAGAGGGCAACCGCAGGCCCTTCTGCACGCCCACCCCACGGGTTGGGCCGGCCGTGGCGGCACACCCAGAGGCAACCGCAGGCCCTTCTGCACGCCCACCCACGGGTGGGCCGGCCGTGGCGGCACACCCAGAGGCAACCGCAGGCCCTTCTGCACGCCCACCCACGGGTGGGCCGGCCGTGGCGGCACACCCAGAGGCAACCGCAGGCCCTTCTGCACGCCCACCCACGGGTGAGCCGGCCGTGGCGGCACACCCAGAGGCAACCGCAGGCCCTTCTGCACGCCCACCCACGGGTGGGCCGGCCGTGGCGGCACACCCAGAGGCAACACGCAGGCCCTTCTGCACGCCCACCCACGGGTGGGCCGGCCGTGGCGGCACACCCAGAGGCAACCGCAAGCCCTTCTGCACGCCCACCCACGGGTGGGCCGGCCGCGGGCGGCACACCCAGAGGCAACACGCAAGACCGTTCTGCACGCCCACCCACGGGTGGGCCGGCCGTAGCGCACACCCAGAGGCAACCGCAGAGTCCCTTCTGCACGCCCCACCCACGGGTGGGCCGGCCGTAGCGCACACCCAGAGGCAAACGCAGGCCCTTCTGCACGCCCACCCACGGGTGGGCCGGCCGCTGGGCGGCACACCCAGAGGCAACCGCAGGCCCTTCTGCACGCCCACCCACGGGTGGGCCGGCCGTAGCGCACACCCAGAGGCACACGCAAACAGTTCTGCACGCCCACCCACGGGTGGGCTGGGCCGTGGCGGCACACCCAGAGGCAACCGCAGGCCCTTCTGCACGCCCACCCACGGGTGGGCCGGCCGCGGGCGGCACACCCAGAGGCAACCGCAGGCCCTTCTGCACGCTTCACCCACGGGTGGGCCGGCCGTGGGCGGCACACCCAGAGGCACACGCAAACAGTTCTGCACGCCCACCCACGGGTGGGCCGGGCCGTAGCGGCACACCCAGAGGCACACGCAAACCGTTCTGCACGCCCCACCCACGGGTAAGCTGGTCGCTGCGGCCAACCCAGAGGAAACTGCAGGCTCTTCTGCACGCCCCACCCACGGGTGGGCTGGCCGTGGCGGCACACCCAGAGGCAACCGCAGGCCCTTCTGCACTCCCCACCCACGGGTAGGGCCGGCCGTGGCTGCACACCCAGAGGCAAACGCAGAGCCTTCTGCACACTCCACCCACGGGTGGGCCGGGCCGCGGCGGCACACCCAGAGGCAACCGCAGGCCCTTCTGCACGCCCACACACGGGTGGGCCTGCCCGTGGCGGCACAACCCAGAGGGCAACCGCAGGCCCTTCTGCACGCCCCACCCACGGGTGGGCCGGGCCGTGCGGCACACCCAGAGCCACACGCAAACAGTTCTGCACGCCCACACACGGTTGGGCCGGCCGTAGCGGCACACCCAGACGCAACCGCAGGGCCTTCTGCACGCCCACCCACGGGTGGGCCGGCCGTGAGCGGCACAGCCAGAGGCAACCGCGAGGCCCCTTCTGCACGCCCACCCACTGATGAGCCGCCGTGGCAGCACACCCAGAGGCAACCGCGAGGCTCTTCTGCACGCCCCCACCCACGGGTGGGCCGGGCCGCGGGAGGCACACCCAGAGGCACACGCAAACAGTTCTGCACGCCCCACCCACGGGTGGGCCGCCGCAGCGCACACCCAGAGGCACACGCAAAACCGTTCTGCACGCCCCACCCACGGGTGGGCTGGTCGCTAGGGCCAACCCAGAGGGAAACCGCGAGGCCCTTCTGCACGCCCCACCCCACGGGTAGGGCCGGCCGCGGGCGCACACTCCAGAGGCAAACGCAGAACCCTTCTGCACGCCCCACCCACGGGTGGGCCGGGCCGTAGCGCACACTCCAGAGGCACACGCAAACCCTTCTGCACGCTCCACCCCACGGGTGGGCCGCCGTATGCACACCCAGAGGCAAACGCAGGCCCTTCTGCACGCTCACCCACGGGTGGGCCGGGCCGCGGGCGGCACACCCAGAGGCACACGCGAAACAGTTCTGCACGCCCACCCCTACGGGTGGGTTGGTCGCTAGGGCCAACCCAGAGGCAACCGCAGGCCCTTCTGCACGCCCACCCACGGGTAGGCCGGCCGTGGCGGCACACTCAGAGGCAAACGCAAACCCTTCTGCACGCCCAACCCACGGGTGGGCCGGCCGTGGCGGCACACTCAGAGGCAAACGCAAACCCTTCTGCACGCCCACCCACGGGTGGGCCGGCCGTGGCGGCACACCCAGAGGCAACCGCAGGCCCTTCTGCACGCCCACACACGGGTGGGCCTACCGTGGCGGCACACCCAGGGGGAAAAGCAGGCCCTTCTGCACGCCCACCCACGGGTGGGCCGGCCGTGGCGGCACACCCAGAGGCACACGCAAACAGTTCTGCATGCCCACCCACGGGTGGGCCGGCCGTGGCGGCACACCCAGAGGCACACGCAAACAGTTCTGCACGCCCACCCACGGGTAAGCTGGTCGCTATGCCAACCCCAGAAGAAAATGCAGGCCCTTCTGCACGCCCACCCACGGGTGGGCTGGCCGTGGCTGCACACCCAGAGGCAAACGCAGGGCCTTCTGCACACCCCCCAACGCGTGTGCCGGCCGTGGCGGCACACCCAGGGGAAAATGCAGGCCCTACAGCACGCCCACCTACGGGTGGGCCGGCCGTGGCGGCACACCCAGAGCCACACGCAAACAGTTCTGCACGCCCACCCACGGGTGGGCCGGCCGCGGGCGACACACCCAGAGGCACACGCGAAACAGTTCTGCACGCCCACCCACGGGTGGGTTGGTCGCTAGCGCCAACCCAGAGGCAACCGCAGGCTCTTCTGCACGCCCACCCACGGGTGGGCCGGGCGCGGGAGGCACACCCAGAGGCACACGCAAACAGTTCTGCACGCCCACCCACGGGTGGGCCCGCCGCGGGCAACACACCCAGAGGCAACCGCAGAAACCCTTCTGCACGCCACTCCACGAGTGGGCCGGGCCCGCGTGCGGCACACCCAAAGGCAACAGCAGGCCCTTCTGCACGCCCACCCATCGGTAGGCCGGCCGTGGCGGCACACCCAGAGGCTAACGCAAAACCCTTTCTGCACGCCTCACCCACGGTGGGCCGGGCCGTGGCGGCACACTCCAGAGGCAACCGCAGGCCCTTCTGCACGCTTCACACACGGGTGGGTCCCTACCGCGGCGGCACACCCAGGGGGAAAAGCAGGCCCTTCTGCACGCCCACCCACGGGTGGGCCGGCCGCGGGCGGCACACCCAGAGGCAACCGCGAAACAGTTCTGCACGCTCACCCACGGGTGGGCCGGGCCGTGGCGGCACACCCAGAGGCACACGCAAACAGTTCTGCACGCCCACCCACGGGTAAGCTGGTCGTTTGCGCCAACCCAGAAGAAACTGCAGGCTCTTTCTGCACGCTCACCCACGGGTGGGCTGGCCGTGGCTGCACATCCAGAGGCAAACCGCAGGGCCCTTCTGCACACCCACCAACGGGTGGGCCGGCCGCGGCGGCACACCCAGAGGCAAACTGCAGGCCCTTCTGCACGCCCACCCACGGGTGGGCCCGGCCGTGGCGGCACAACCCAGAGGGCAACCGCAGGCCCTTCTGCACGCCCACCCACGGGTGGGCCGGCCGTGGCGGCACACCCAGAGCCACACGCAAGACAGTTCTGCACGCCCACCCACGGGTTGGGCCGGGCCGTAGCGCACACCCAGAGGCAAACGCAGGGCGTTCTGCACGCCCACCCACAGGGTGGGCCGACCGCGCGGCACACTCAGAGGGCAACCGCAGGCCCTTCTGCACGCCCACCCACGGGTGGGCTGGCCGTGGCGGCACACCCAGAGGCAACCGCAGGCTCTTCTGCACGCATCACACAGGGTGGGCCGGCAGAGGGCACAGCCAGAGGCAACCGCGAGGCCCTTCTGCACGCCCACCCACTGGTGAGCCGGCCGTGGCAGCACACCCAGAGGCAACCGCAGGCCCTTCTGCACGCCCACCCACGGGTGGGCCGGGCCCGTGGCGGCACACCCAGAGGCAACACGCAGAACAGTTCTGCACGCCCACCCACGGGTGGGCCGGCCGTGGCGGCACACCCAGAGGCACACGCGAAACCGTTCTGCACGCCTCACCCACGGGTGGGTTGGTCGCTATGCCAACCCAGAGGGAAACCGCAGGCTCTTCTGCACGCCCACCCACGGGTAGGGCCGGGCCGTGGCGCACACTCAGAGGCAAACGCAAACCCTTCTGCACGCCCCACCCACGGGTGGGCCGGCCGTGGCGCACACCCAGAGGCAAACGCGAAACCCTTCTGCACGCCCACCCACGGGTGGGCCGCCGTGGCGGCACACCCAGAGGCAAACCGCAGGCTCTTCTGCACGCCTCACCCACGGGTGGGCCGGGCCGCGGGCGCACACCCAGAGGCACACGCGAAACAGTTCTGCACGCCCACCCACGGGTGGGCTGGTCGCGCGGCACAACCCAGAGGCAACCGCAGACCCTTCTGCACGCCCACCCACGGGTGGGCCGACCGTAGCGGCACACCCAGAGGGAAAACGCAGGCCCTTCTGCACGCCCACCCACCGGTGGGCCGGCCGTGGCGGCACACCCAGAGGCAACACGCAAACAGTTCTGCACGCCCACCCACGGGTGGGCCGGCCGTGGCGGCACACCCAGAGGCACACGCAAACAGTTCTGCACGCCCACCCACGGGTAAGCTGGTCGTTGCGGCCAACCCAGAAGAAACTGCAGGCTCTTTCTGCACGCCCCACCCACGGGTGGGCTGGCCGTGGGCGGCACACCCAGAGGCAACCGCAGGGCCCTTCTGCACACCCCACCCACGGGTGGGCCGCCGTGGCGGCACACCCAGAGGCAAACGCAGGGCCCTTCTGCACGCCCACCCACGGGTGGGCCGCCGCGGGCGCACACCCAGAGGCAACCGCGAGGGCCCTTCTGCACGCCCACCCACGGGTGGGCCGGCCGTAGCGGCACACCCAGAGGCACACGCAAACAGTTCTGCACGCCCACCCACGGTTGGGCCGGGCCCGAAGCGCACACCCAGAGGCAAACCGCAGAGCTGTTCTGCACGCCCACCCACAGGGTGGGCCGGGTCGCGTGGCGGCACACCCAGAGGCAAACCGCAGGCCCTTCTGCACGCCTCACCCACGGGTGGGCCGCCCGCTGGGCGGCACACCCAGAGGCAAACCGCAGGCCCTTCTGCACGCCCACCCACAGGGTGGGCCGCCGTGAGCGCACAGCCAGAGGCAAACGCAGGCCCTTCTGCACGCCCACCCACTGATGAGCCGGCCGTGGCAACACACCCAGAGGCAACCGCAGGCCCTTCTGCACGCCCACCCACGGGTGGGCCGGCCGTGGCGGCACACCCAGAGGCACACGCAAACAGTTCTGCACGCCCACCCAGGGGTGGGCCGGCCGTGGCGGCACACCCAGAGGCACACGCAAACCGTTCTGCACGCCCACCCACGGGTGGGCTGGTCGCTATGCACAACCCAGAGGGCAAACCGCGAGGCCCTTCTGCACGCCCACCCACGGGTAGGGCCGGGCCGTGGCGGCACACCCAGAGGCAAACGCAGGAACCCTTCTGCACGCCCACCCACGGGTGGGCCGGCCGTGGCGGCACACCCAGAGGCAAACGCAAACCCTTCTGCACGCCCACCCACGGGTGGGCCGGCCGTGGCGGCACACCCAGAGGCAAACGCAGGCCCTTCTGCACGCCCACCCACGGGTGGGCCGGCCGTGGCGGCACACCCAGAGGCACACGCAAACAGTTCTGCACGCCCACCCACGGGTGGTTTGGTCGCTATGGCACAAACCCAGAGGCAACCGCAGGCCCTTCTGCACGCTCCACACACGGGTGGGCCTACCGTGGCGGCACACCCAGGGGCAAACGCAGGCCCTTCTGCACGCCCACCCATCGGGTAGGGCCGGGCCGCGGCGGCACACCCAGAGGCACACGCAAACAGCTTCTGCACGCCCACCCACGGGTGGGCCGGGCCGTAGCGCACACCCAGAGGCACACGCAAACAGTTCTGCACGCCCACCCACGGGTAAGCTGGTCGCTAGCGCCAACCCAGAAGAAACCGCAGGCTCTTCTGCACGCCCACCCACGGGTGGGCTGGCCGCGGGCTGCACACCCAGAGGCAAACCGCAGGGCCCTTCTGCACTCCACCCACGGGTGGGCCGGCCGTGGCGGCACACCCAGAGGCAAACGCAGGCCCTTCTGCACGCCCACCCACGGGTGGGCCGGCCGTGGCGGCACACCCAGAGGCACACGCAAACAGTTCTGCACGCCCACCCACGGGTGGGCCGGCCGTGGCGGCACACCCAGAGGCACACGCAAACAGTTCTGCACGCCCACCCACGGGTAGGCTGGTCGCTAGCGCCAACCCAGAGGAAACCGCAGGCTCTTTCTGCACGCCCACCCACGGGTGGGCTGGCCGTGCGCACACCCAGAGGCAACCGCAGGCCCTTCTGCACTCCCCACCCACGGGTAGGGCCGGGCCGCGGGCGCACACCCAGAGGCAACCGCGAGGCCCTTCTGCACGCCCACCACACGGGTGGGCCTACCGCGGGCGGCACAACCCAGAGGGCAACCGCGAGGCCCTTCTGCACGCCCACCCACGGTGGGCCGGGCCGTGGGCGGCACACCCAGAGGCACACGCGAAACAGTTCTGCACGCCCACACACGGGTTGGTCGGGCCGTAGCGCACACCCAGTGGCAACCGCAGGGCCCTTCTGCACGCCCACCACAGGTGGGCCGGCCGTAGCGCACACCCAGAGGCAACCGCGAGGCCCTTCTGCACGCCCACCCACGGGATGAGCCGGGCCGCGGGCAGCACACCCAGAGGCAACCGCGAGGCCCTTCTGCACGCTCACCCACGGGTAGGGCCGGCCGCGGAGGCACACCCAGAGGCAAACGCAGACCCTTCTGCACGCCCACCCACGGGTGGGCCGCCGCGGGCGGCACACTCCAGAGGCACACGCGAAAGCCCTTCTGCACGCTCCACCCACGGGTGGGCCGGCCGCGGGCGGCACACCCAGAGGCAAACGCAGGCCCTTCTGCACGCCCACCCACGGGTGGGCCGGCCGCGGGCGGCACACCCAGAGCCACAGGCAAACAGCTTCTGCACGCCCACCCACGGGTGGGTTGGTCGCTAGCGCCAACCCAGAGGCAACCGCAAACCCTTCTGCACGCCCACGCACGGGTAGGGCCGGGCCGCGGGCGGCACACCCAGAGGCAAACGCGAAACCCTTCTGCACGCCTCAACCACGGGTGGGCCGGCCGCGGGCGCACACCCAGAGGCAAACGCGAAACCCTTCTGCACGCTCACCCACGGGTGGGCCGGCCGCGGGCGGCACACCCAGAGGCAACCGCGAGGCCCTTCTGCACGCCCACACACGGGTGGGCCTACCGTGGCGGCACACCCAGGGGGAAAAAGCAGGCCCTTCTGCACGCTCCCACCCACGGGTGGGCCGGCCGTGGCGGCACACCCAGAGGCACACGCGAAACAGTTCTGCATGCCCACCCACGGGTGGGCCGCCGTGGCGGCACACCCAGAGGCACACGCAAACAGTTCTGCACGCCCACCCACGGGTAAGCTGGTCGCTAAGGCCAACCCAGAAGAAACTGCAGGCTCTTCTGCACGCCCCACCCACGGGTGGGCTGGCCGCGGGCTGCACACCCAGAGGCAAACGCAGGGCCTTCTGCACACCCACCAACGAGGTGTGCCGGCCGTGAGCGCACATCCCAGAGGGAAAAATGCAGGCCCTACTGCACGCCCACCCACGGGTGGGCCGGGCCCGCGAGCGCACACCCAGAGGCACACGCGGGAACAGTTCTGCACGCCCACCCACGGGTGGGCCGGGCCGCGGGCGACACACCCAGAGGCACACGCAAACAGTTCTGCACGCCCACCCACGGGTGGGTTGGTCGCTAGCGGCACAACCCAGAGGCAACCGCGAGGCTCTTCTGCACGCTCACCCACGGGTGGGCCGGCCGCGGCAGCACACCCAGAGGCACACCGCAAACCCCTTCTGCACGCCCACCCACGGGTGGGCCGCCGTGGCGGCACACCCAGAGGCAACACGCAGGCCCTTCTGCACGCCCACCCACGGGTAGGGCCGCCGCGGGCGCACACCCAGAGGCTAACGCAAACTCTTCTGCACGCCCACCCACGGGTGGGCCGCCGTAGCGGCACACTCAGAGGCAACCGCAGGCCCTTCTGCACGCCCACACACGGGATGGGCCCCTACCGTGGCGGCACACCCAGGGGGAAAAGCAGGCCCTTCTGCACGCTTCACCCACGGGTGGGCCGGGCCGCAGGGCGGCACACCCAGAGGCAACACGCAAACAGTTCTGCACGCCCACCCACGGGTGGGCCGGGCCGTGGCGCACACCCAGAGGCACACGCAAACAGTTCTGCACGCCCACCCACGGGTAAGCTGGTCGTTTAGCGCCAACCCAGAAGAAAACTGCAGGCTCTTCTGCACGCCCACCCACGGGTGGGCTGGCCGTGGCTGCACACCCAGAGGCAACCGCAGGGTCCTTCTGCACGCCCCGCACCCAACGGGTGGGCCGGGCCGTGGCGCACACCCAGAGGCAACACGCAAAAGCAGCTTCTGCACGCTCACCCACGGGTGGGCCGCCGTGAGCGGCACACCCAGAGCGCAAACCGCGAGGCGCCTTCTGCACGCCCACCCACAGGTGGGCGGACCGTGGGCGGCACACCCAGGGGCAACCGCAGGCCCTTCTGCACGCCCACCCACGGGTGGGCCGGCCGTGGCGGCACACCCAGAGGCAACCGCAGGCCCTTCTGCACGCCCACACACAGGTGGGCCGGGCCAGAAGCGCACACCCAGAGGCAACCGCAGGCCCTTCTGCACGCCCACCCACTGATGAGCCGGCCGTGGCGGCACACCCAGAGGCAAAGGCACATAGTTCTGCACGCCCACCCACGGGTGAGCCGGCCTTTGCGTAAACCCAGTGGCAACCGCAGACCCTTCTGCACACCCACCCACGGGTGGGCCGCCCGTGGCGGCACACCCAGAGGAACACGCAAATAGTTCTGCACGCCCACCCACGGGTGGGCCGACCGTTGCGTAAACCCAGAGGCAACCGCAGACCCTTCTGCACGCCCACCCACGGGTGGGCCGGCCGTGGCGGCGCACCCAGAGGAAACCGCAGGCCCTTCTGCACGCCCTCCCACGGGTGGGCCGGCCGTGGCGGCACACCCAGAGGCAAACGCAGGCCCTTCTCCACGCCCACCCACGGGTGGGCCGATCCTGGCTGCACAACCAGGGGCAACTGCAGGCCCTTCTGCACGCCCACCCACGGGTGAGCCGGCCGTGGCGGCACACACAGAGCCACAAGCAAACAGTTCTGCACGCCCACCCACGGGTAGGCCGCCTGCTGCTGCACACCCAGAGGCAACTGCAGGGCCTTCTGCACGCGACACCCACTGGTGGGCCAACCGTGGCGGCACACCCAGAGGCAACCGCAGGCCCTTCTTCACGCTTCACCCAATCGGGTGGGTCGGCCGTGGCGGCACACCCAGAGGCACACGCGAACAGTTCTGCACGCCCACCCAGGGTGGGCCGGCCGTGGCGCACACTCAGAGGCACACGCAAACAGTTCTGCACGCCCCACCCACGGGTAAGCTGGTCGCTAAGGCCAACCCAGAAGAAACTGCAGGCTCTTTCTGCACGCCCACCCACGGGTGGGCTGGCCGTGGCGGCACACCCAGAGGCAACCGCGAGGCCCCTTCTGCACTCCCCACCCACGGGTAGGCCGGCCGTGGCTGCACACCCAGAGGCAACCGCAGGGCCTTTCTGTACACCCACTCAACGGGTGGGCCGGACGCGGCGGCACAAGCAGAGGCAACCCTCAGGCCCTTCTGCACGCCTCACCCACCGGTAGGGGCCGCCGTAGGGCGACACACCCAGAGCCACACGCGAAACAGTTCTGCCCGCCCACACACGGGTTGGTCGGGTCAGAAGCGCACAGCCAGAGGCAACCGCGAGGCCCTTCTGCACGCCCACCCACTGATGAGCCGGCCGCGGGCAACACACCCAGAGGCAACCGCGAGGCTCTTCTGCACGCTCCACCCACGGGTGGGCCGGCCGCGGAGGCACACCCAGAAGCACACGCAAACAGTTCTGCACGCCCACCCAGGGTGGGCCGGGCCGCGACGGCACACCCAGAGGCACACGCGAAAACCGCTCTGCACGCCCACCCACGGGTGGGTTGGTCGCTCCGCCAACCCAGAGGAAATCGCAGGGCTCTTCTGCACGCCCACCCACGGTAGGCCGGGCCCGTGGCGCACACTCAGAGGCAAACGCGAAACCCTTCTGCACGCCCACCCACGGGTGGGCCGGCCGTGGCGCACACTCAGAGGCACACGCGAAACCCCTTCTGCACGCTCCACCCACGGGTGGGCCGGCCGTGGCGGCACACCCAGAGGCAAACGCAGGCTCTTCTGCACGCCTCACCCACGGTGGGCCGGGCCGTGGCGGCACACCCAGAGCCACACGCAAACAGTTCTGCACGCCCACCTACGGGTGGGTTGGTCGCTACGCCAACCCAGAGGAAAACCGCGAGGCCCTTCTGCACGCTCACCCATGGGGTAGGCCGGCCGCGGGCGGCACACTCAGAGGCAAACGCGAAACCCTTCTGCACGCCCACCCACGGGTGGGCCGCCGCGGGCGCACACTCAGAGGCAAACGCAAACCCTTCTGCACGCCTCACCCCACGGGTGGGCCGCCGTGGCGGCACACCCAGAGGCACACGCAATCAGTTCTGCATGCCCACCCACGGGTGGGCCGGGCCGTGGGCGCACACCCAGAGGCACACGCAAACAGTTCTGCACGCCCACCCACGGGTAAGCTGGTCGCTATGGGCCAACCCAGAAGAAACTGCAGGCTCTTCTGCACGCCCACCCACGGGTGGGCTGGCCGTGGCTGCACACCCAGAGGCAAACGGCAGGGCCTTCTGCACACCCACTCAACGAGTGTGCCGGCCGCGGGCGCACACCCAGGGGAAAAATGCAGGCCCTACAGCACGCCCACCCACGGGTGGGCCGGGCCCGCAGCGCACACCCAGAGCCACACGCAAACAGTTCTGCACGCCCACCCACGGGTGGGTTGGTCGCTGCAGGCCAACCCAGAGGCAACCGCGAGGCTCTTCTGCACGCCCACCCACGGGTGGGCCGGCCGCTGAGGCACAACCCAGAGGCACACGCGAAACAGTTGTGCACGCCCACCCACGGGTGGGCCCGCCGCGGCAACACACCCAGAGGCAACCGCGAAACCCTTCTGCATCGCCACCCACGGGTGGGCCGGGCCGTGGCGGCACACTCAGAGGCTAACGCGAAAACCCTTCTGCACGCCCACCCACGGTGGGCCGGCCGTGGCGGCACACTCAGAGGCAACCGCAGGCCCTTCTGCACGCTCCACACACGGGTGGCCCTACCGTGGGCGCACACCCAGGGGGAAAAGCAGGCCCTTCTGCACGCCCACCCACGGGTGGGCCGGGCCCGTGGCGGCACACCCAGAGGCAACCGCGAAACAGTTCTGCACGCCCACCCACGGGTGGGCCGGGCCGTGGCGGCACACCCAGAGGCACACGCAAACAGTTCTGCACGCCCACCCACGGGCTAAGCTGGTCGCTACGCCAACCCAGAAGAAACTGCAGGCTCTTCTGCACGCTTCACCCACGGGTGGGCTGGCCGTGGCTGCACATCCAGAGGCAACCGCAGGGCCTTCTGCACACCCACCAACGGGTGGGCCGGGCCCGTGGCGCACACCCAGAGGCAAACGCGAAACCCTTCTGCACGCCCACCCACGGGTGGGCCCGCCGCGGGCGGCACAACTAGGGGCAACCGCGAGGCCCTTCTGCACGCTCACCCACGGGTGGGCCGCCGTGGCGGCACACCCAGAGCCACAAGCAAACAGTTCTGCACGCCCACCCACGGTTGGCCGGGCCGTAGCGGCACACCCAGAGGCACACGCGAAACCGTTCTGCACGCCCACCCACAGGGTGGGCCGGCCGCTAGGGCACACCCAGAGGCAACCGCAGGCTCTTCTGCACGCTCACCCACGGGTAGGGCCGGGCCGTGGCGCACACCCAGAGGCAACCGCAGGGCCCTTCTGCACGCCCACCCACTGATGAGCCGCCGTGGGCAACACACCCAGAGGCAACCGCTGGCCCTTCTGCACGCCCACCCACGGGTGGGCCGGCCGTGGCGGCACACCCAGAGGCACACGCAGACAGTTCTGCACGCCCACCCAGGGTGGGCCGGCCGCGGCGCACACCCAGAGGCACACGCAAACCGCTTCTGCACGCCCCACCCACGGTGGGTTGGTCGCTGCGGCCAACCCAGAGGCAACCGCGAGGCCCTTCTGCACGCCCACCCACGGGTAGGGCCGGCCGCGGCGGCACACTCCAGAGGCAAACGCGAAACTCTTCTGCACGCCCACCCACGGGTGGGCCGGGCCGTGGCGGCACACTCCAGAGGCAAACGCAAACCCTTCTGCACTTCCCACCCACGGGTGGGCCGGCCGCGGGCGCACACCCAGAGGCAAACGCAGGCCCTTCTGCACGCCCACCCACGGTGGGCCGACCGGACGGCACACCCAGAGCCACACGCAAAACAGTTCTGCACGCCCACCCTACGGGTGGGCTGGTCGCTAAGGCCAAACCCAGAGGAAACCGCGAGGCCCTTCTGCACGCCCACACACGGGTGGGCCCTACCATGGCGCACACCCAGGGGGAAAACGCAGGCCCTTCTGCACGCTCCACCCATCGGTTGGCCGGCCGCGGGCGGCACACCCAGAGCCACACGCAAAGCAGTTCTGCATCGCCCACCCACGGGTGGGTCGGGCCGCGAGCGCACACCCAAAGGCACACGCAAACAGTTCTGCACGCCCACCCACGGGTAAGCTGGTCGCTAGGGCCAACCCAGAAGAAACTGCAGGTCCCTTTCTGCACGTCCCACCCACGGTGGGTTGGACGCGGCTGCACACCCAGAGGCAACCGCAGGGCTTTCTGCACACCCACCAACGGGTGGGCCGGCCGTGAGCGCACACCCAGACGCGAACCGCAGGGTTTCTGCACGCCCACCCACAGGTGGGCGGACCGCGTGGCACACCCAGGGCCAACCGCAGGCCCCTTCTGCACGCTCACACACGGGTGGGCCGCCCGTAGCGGCACACCCAGAGGCAACCGCGAGGCTCTTCTGCACGCTTCACCCACAGGTGGGCCGGGCCCGTAGCGCACAGCCAGAGGCAACCGCAGGCCCTTCTGCACGCCCACCCACTGATGAGCCGCCGCGGGCAACACACCCAGAGGCAACCGCAAAGCTCTTTCTGCACGCCCACCCACGGGTGGGCCGCCGTGGGCGACACACCCAGAGGCAACACGCAAACAGTTCTGCACGCTCACCCACGCGGTGGGCTGGTCGCTAGGGCCAACCCAGAGGCAACCGCAGGCCTCTTTTGCACGCTCCACCCACGGGTGGGCCGCCGCGGGCGAACACTCAGAGGGCAACCGCAGGCCCTTCTGCACGCTCCACCCACGGGTGGGCCGGCCGCGCGGCACACCCAGAGGCAAGAGCAGGCCCTTCTGCACGCCCACCCACGGGTAAGCTGGTCGCTAGGGCCAACCCAGAAGAAACTGCAAGCTCTTCTGCACGCCCACCCACGGTAGGCGGGCCGCGGGCGGCACACCCAGAGGCAAACGCGAAACCCTTCTGCACGCTTCACCCACGGGTGGGCCGGCGGTGGCGGCACACCCAGAGGCACACGCAAACAGTTCTGCACGCCTACCCAAGGTTAGGGCGGCCGTAAAGGCACACCCCAGACGCAACCGCAGGGCTTTTCTGCACGCCTCACTCCACAGGTGGGCGGACCGCTAGGCACACCCAGAGGCAACCGCAGGCTCCTTCTGCACTTCCCACCCACGGTGGGCCGGCCGTGGCAGCACACCCAGAGGCAAACCGCGAGGCCCTTCTGCACGCCCACACACAGGTGGGTCGGGCTGTAGCGCACAGCCAGAGGCAACCGCAGGCCCTTCTGCACGCCCACCCACTGATGAGCCGGGCCGTGAATAACACACCCAGAGGCAAACGCAAAGCCCTCTGCACGCCCACCCACGGGTTGGGCCGGGCCGCGGGCGCACACCCAGAGCCACACGCGAAAACAGTTCTGCACGCCCACCCAGGGTGGGCCGGCCGCGGGCGGCACACCCAGAGGCACACTGCGAAACCGCTTCTGCACGCTTCACCCACGTGGTGGGTTGGTCGCTAGGGCGCCAACCCAGAGGGAAACCGCGAGGCTCTTCTGCACGCCCACCCACGGGTAGGGCCGCCGTGGCGGCACACCCAGAGGCACACGCGAAAGCCTCTTTCTGCACGCCCACCCACGGGTGGGCCGGCCGGGCATGCACACCCAGAGGCACACGCAGAAACCCTTCTGCACGCCCACTCCACGGGTGGGCCGCCGCGGGCGGCACACCCAGAGGCAAACGCAGGCTCCTTCTGCACGCCTACACCCACGGTGGGCCGGCTGCGTGCGGCACACCCAGAGCCACACGCAAACAGTTCTGCACGCCCACCTACAGGTGGGTTGGCCGCTAAGGCCAACCCAGAGGCAACCGCAGAGGCCCTTCTGCACGCCCATCGCAGGGGTAGGCCGCCGCGGCGCACACCCAGAGGCACACACGCAAATCAGTTCTGCACGCCCACCCACGGGTGGGCCGCCGCGGGCGGCACACCCAGAGGCACACGCGAAACAGTTCTGCACGCCCACCCACGGGT
>JAPFBE010000237.1:0-81003 GCA_034336665.1 Luscinia megarhynchos | reverse complement strand
TCTTTTTTTTTTTTTTTACGTATTGCTTACCGCCGCGGGCGCACCCCAGAAGCACACGCAAACAGTTCTGCACGCTTCCACCCATCGGTGGGCTAGCCGCATGCACACCCAGAGGCAAACGCAGAGGCCCTTTCTGCACGCGCACCGGTGCGTTTCGCCGTGGCGCACACTCCAGAGGCAACCGCAGGCCCTATCTGCACGCCTCACCCACCGGGTCGCCGTGCCCGTGGCGTGCACACGGTGAGCACATCGCAGTCAGTTCTGCACGCCCACTCCACGGGTCGGGTTGGTCGCTAAGGCCAACCCAGAGGAAACCGCAGGGCCCTTTCTCGCACGCACGCCGTCGCGCTCGGCATACACCCAGAGGCAACGGAGCTCCGTTTGCACGCCCACCCACGGTGGGCCCGGGCCGCGATAACCCACCCAGAGCACGACCTTCTGCACCCACCACGGTAGGGCCGCCGGCGGCACACCCAGAGGCAAACGCAGGCCTCTTCTGCACGCCACACACGGTGGGCCGCGCCAGCGGCAACACATCCAGAGGCAAACGCGAACCCTTCTGCACGCCACCCACGGTGGCCGCCGTGGCGGCACACCCAGAGGCTAAACGCAGGAAACCCTCTGCACCTTTCACCCACGGGTGGGCCTACCGTGGGCGCACACCCAGGTGGAAAAGCAGGCCTCTTCTCCACGCCACACGTGTCGGGCCGTAGCGGCACAACCCAGAGCCACACCGCGAACAGTTCTGCACGCCCACCACGCGGTGGGCCGCCGCATGCACACCCAGAGCTGCACACGCAAACAGTTCTGCACTCCACTCCACGGGCAAGCTGGTCGCTACGGCCAACCCAGAAGAAACTGCAGGGCTCTTCTGCACGCTTCCACCCACGGGTGGGCTGGCCGTGGCGGCACACCCAGAGGCAACCGCAGGCCCTTCTGCACTCCCCACCCACGGGTAGGCCGGCCGGCTGCACACCCAGAGGCAAACACGCAGGGCCTTCTGCACACCCACCCAACGGGTGGGCCGGCCGCAGGGCGGCACACCCAGAGGCAAACGCAGGCCCTTCTGCACGCTTCACCCATCGGGTGGGCCGGCCGCAGTGCGCACACCCAGAGGCACACGCAACATTTAGCACGCGCACTCCTGTCGTGCGCACACATCACACGCACATTTCTGAACGCTCGCACGGGAAAGCTGGCCGTGGCGGCACACCCAGAGGCAACGCAGGCCCTTCTGCACGCCCCACCCACGGTGAGCTGCGCGGGCAGGCACACCCAGAGGCAACCGCAGGCACTTCTGCACGCCCACCCACGGGTAGGGCCGGCCGTGTGCACACCCAGAGGCAACATGCAAGCAGTTCTGCACGCCCACCCACGGGTGGGCCGGCCGCTAGGCGCACAACCCAGAGGCAACACGCAAAGCCCTTTCTGCACGCCTACATCACGGTGGGCCGGCAGCTGGGCGGCACACCCAGAGGCAAACGCAGACCCTTCTGCACGCCTCACCCACGGGTGGGTCGGCCGTGGCTGCACACCCAGAGGCAAACGCAGGCCCTTCTGCACGCCCACTCACGGTGGGCCGGGCCGTGATGCACACCCAGAGGCACACGCAACAGTTCTGCACGCCCACCCACGGGTAATCTGGACGCTAAGGCCAACCCAGAAGCAAACTGCAGGCCCTTCTGCACGCTTCACCCACGAAAGTAGGCCGCCATGGCTGCACACCCAGAGGCAAGCGCAGGCCCTTCTGCACGCCCACACACTGGTGGGCCTACCGTGGCGGCACACCCAAGGGGAAAAGCAGGCTCTTCTGCACGCCTTCACCCACGGTGGGCCGCCGTGGCAGCACACCCAGAGGCACACGCAAACAGTTCTGCACGCCCACCCACGTGGTGGTGCCGCCGCTGGCGGCACACCCAGAGGCACACGCAGGCAGTTCTGCACGCCCACCCATCGGGTGGGCCGCTCGCTAAGGCCAACCCAGAAGAAACTGCAGGCTCCTTCTGCACGCTTCACCCACGAGTGGGCTGGCCGTGGCGGCACACCCAGAGGTAATCGCAGGCCCTTTCTGCACGCCCACCCACGGTAGGGCCGGGTCCCGGGCTGCACACTCCAGAGGCAAACCGCAGGGCCCTTCTGCACACCCTTCACTCACGGGTGGGCCGCCGTGGGCGCACACCCAGAGGCAAACGCGAGGCCCCTACTGCACGCTTCACCCACGGTGCCGGCCGTGGGCAACACATGAGGCCACACGCGAAACAGTTCTGCACGCCTCACCCACGGGTGGACCGCCGCGCGCGCACACTCAGAGGCAAACGCGAAACCTTCTGCACGCCTCACCCACGGGTGGGCCGCCGTGCGCGAAACACTCAGAGGCAACCGCAGGCTCTTCTGCACGCCTCACACACGGGTGGGCCTACCGTGGCGTAATAACTCCAGGGGCAACCTCAGGCCTTTTCTGCACGCTTCAACCCACGGTGGGCCGGGCCGTATGAACACCCAGAGGCACACGCAAACAGTTCTGCACGCTCCACCCACCGGTGGGCCGGCCGCATGCGCACACCCAGAGGCACACGCAAACAGTTCTGCACGCCCACCCACGGGTAAGCTGGTCGCTATGCCAACCCAGAAGAAACTGCAGGCTCTTCTGCACGCCCTCACCCATCGGTGTGGGCTGGCCGTGCGGCACACCCAGATCTAATCGCAGGCCCTTCTGCACTCCCACCCACGGTAGGCCGGCCGCCTGCACACCCAGAGGCAAACGCAGGCCCTTCTGCACACCCACCAATGGGTGGGCCGACCGGGCGCACACCCAGGGGCAAACGCAGGCCCTTTCTGCACTTCCACCCACGGGTGGGCCGCCGCATGCACACCCAGAGGCACACGCGAACAGTTCAGCACGCCACCCACGGGTGGGCCGCCGTAGCGCACACACATTGAGGCACACGCAAACAGTTCTGGACGCTCCACCCACGGAAAGCTGGTCGCTAGCGCCAACCCAGAAGAAACTGCAGGCTCTTCTGCACGTCCCACCCACGCGTGGGCTGGCCGCGGGCGCACACCCAGAGGTAAACGCGAGGCCCTTCTGCATGCCCACTCACCGGTAGGTGCCGCCGAAGCGCACACCCAGAGGCAACCGCGCAGGCCCTTCTGCACACCCCCACCCACGGTAGGGCCGGGCCGCGGGCAACACACCCAGAGGCAAACCACAGGCCTCTTCTGCACGTCCCACCCACGGGTGGGCCGGGCCCGCGGTGGCGCACTCCAGAGGAAAACGCAGGCTCCTTCTGCACGCTTCACCCACGGGTGGGCCGGCCGCGGGCGCGACTCCACAGGCAACCGCAGGGCCTTCTGCACGCCCATCCACTGGTGGGCCGCCGCGGGCGGCAAACCCAGAGGCAACCGCAGGCCCTTCTGCACGCCCTACTCCACCGGGTGGGCCGGGCGTAGCGCACACCCAGAGGCAACCGCAGGCCCTTCTGCACGCCTCACACATCGGGTGGGCCGGCCGTGGTGGCACACCCAGAGGCACACACAACAGTTCTGCACGCCCACCTACAGGTAAGCTGGTCGCTAAGCGCCAACCCCAGAGGCAAACGCAGGCCCTTCTGCACGCCCACGCATCGGGTGGGCCGGCCGGCGGCACACCCAGAGGCACACGCGAAACAGTTCTGCACGCCCACCCACGGGTGGGCCGCCCGCTGGGCGGCACACCCAGAGGCAAACGCAAACTCTTCTGCACGCCCACCCACGGGTAGGCTGGTCGCTAAGGCGCACACCCAGAAGAAACTGCAGGCTCTTCTGCACGCCTCACCCACGGGTGGGCCGGCCGCGGGCGCACACCCAGAGGTAAACGCGAGGCCTTCTGCATGCCCACCCACGGGTAGGGCCGGGCCGTGGCTGCACACCCAGAGGCAACCGCAGGGCCTTCTGCACACCCACACCAACGGTGGGCCGCCGCAGCGCACACCCAGAGGCAAACGCGAAACCCTTCTGCACGCCTCACCCACGGGTGGGCCGCCGTGCGCAGCACACCCAGAGGCACACGCAGAAAACAGTTCTGCACGCCCACCCACGGGTGGGCCGGGCCCGTGCTGCACACCCAGAGGCACACGCAGAACAGTTCTGCACGCCCACCCACGGGTAAGCTGGTCGCTATGGGCCCAACCCAGAAGAAACTGCAGGCTCTTCTGCACGCTCCACCCATCGGGTGGGCTGGCCGTGGCGGCACACCCAGATGCTAATCGCAGGCCCTTCTGCACTCCCACCCACGGGTAGGCTCGGCCGCTGGCTGCACACCCAGAGGCAAACCGCAGGGCCCTTCTGCACACCCACCCACGGGTGGGCCGGGCCCGTGGCAGCACACCCAGGGGCAAACGCGAGGCTCTTCTGCACTTCCACCCACGGTGGGTCGGCCGGGCTGCACACCCAGAGGCACACGCGAGGCAGTTCTGCACGCCCACCCACGGGTGGGCCGCCGCGGGCTGCACACCCAGAGGCACACGCAACAGTTCTGCACGCCCACCCACGGGTAAGCTGGTCGCTATGCCAACCCAGAAGAAACTGCAGGTCCTTTCTGCACGTTCACCCACGGGTGGGCTGGCCGTGGCGGCACACCCAGAGGTAACCGCAGGCCCTTCTGCACGCCCACCCACGGGTGGGCCGCCGGCGGCACACCCAGAGGCAACTGCAGGGCCCTTCTGCACGCCCACCCACGGGTGGGCCGGGCCGCTGGCGGCACACCCAGAGGCACACGCGAAACAGTTCTGCACGCCCACTCCACGGTGGGCCGCCGCGTGCGCACACCCAGAGGCACACGCAATCAGTTCTGCACGCCCACCCACGGGTGGGCCGGGCCGTAGCGGCACACCCCAGAGGCAAACGCGAGGCCCTTCTGCACGCCCACCCACGGGTGGGCCGGCCGTGGCGGCACACCCAGAGGCAACACGCAGGCACTTCTGCACGCCCACCCACGGTGGGCCGGGCCGCGTGGCGCACACCCAGAGGCACACGCAAACAGTTCTGCACGCCCACTCCACGGTAGGGCCGGTCGCTGTGGCCACACCCAGAGGGCAAACCGCAGGCTCTTCTGCACGCCTCACCCACAGGTAGGCCGCCGCGTGGCGATAACCCAGAGGCAACGAAACCTTCTGCACGCCCACCCACGGGTGGGGTCGCCGGGCGCACACTCAGAGGCAAACGCAAGCCCTTCTGCACGCCCACCCACGGGTGGGCCGCCGTGCGCACACCCAGAGGCAACCGCGAGGCCCTTCTGCACGCCTCACACACATGGTGGGCCGGGCCGTGGCGCACACCCAGAGGCAACGCGAAAGCCCTTCTGCACGCCCACTCACGCGGTGGGCCGGCCGCGGGACGGGCACACCCAGAGGCAAACGCAGGCCCTTCTGCACGCTCACCCACGGTGGGCCTACCGTGGGCGCACACCCAGATGGAAAACGCAGGCCCTTCTGCACGCCCACACACGGGTTGGTCGCCGTGGCGCACACCCAGAGCCACACGCTAACAGTTCTGCACGCCCCACCCACGGGTGGGCCGCCGCGGGCGGCACACCCAGAGGCACACGCAAACAGTTCTGCACGCCCACCCACGGGTAAGCTGGTCGCTAAGCGCCAACCCAGAAGAAACTGCAGGCTCTTCTGCACGCCCACCCACGGTGGGCTGGCCGCAGGGCGCACACTCAGAGGTAACCGCAGGCCCTTCTGCACTCCCACCCACGGGTAGGCCGGCCGTGGCTGCACACCCAGAGGCAACCGCAGGGCCTTCTGCACACCCAAAAACGGGTGGGCCGGCCGTGGCGGCACACCCAGAGGCAACCGCAGGGCCTTCTGCACGCCCACACACGGGTGGGCCTACCGTGGCGGCACACCCAGAAGGAAAAGCAGGCCCTTCTGCACGCCCACCCACTGATGGGCCGGCCGTGGCAACACACCCAGAGGCAACCGCAGGCCCTTCTGCACGCCCACCCACGGGTGAGCCGGCCGTGGCAACACACCCAGAGCCACATGCAAACAGTTCTGCACGCCCACCCACGGGTAGGCCGCCCGTTGCTGCACACCCAGAGGCAACCGCAGGGCCTTCTGCACGCCCACCCACTGGTGGGCCGGCCGTAGCGGCACACCCAGAGTCACACGCAAATAGTTCTGCACGCCCACACGCGGGTGGGCCGGCCGTTGCGTAAACCCAGAGGCAACCGCAGACCCTTCTGCACGCCCACCCACGGGTGGGCCGGCCGTGGCGGCACACCCAGAGGCAACCGCAGGCCCTTCTGCACGCCCACACACGGGTGGGCCGGCCGTGGCGGCACACTCAGAGGCAAACGCAAACCCTTCTGCACGCCCACCCACGGTAGTGGCCGCCGCGCAGCAAACCCAGAGGCAAACTGCAGGCCCCTTCTGCACGCCCACCCACGGGTGGGCCGCCGTGGCGGCACACCCAGAGGGAAACCGCAGGCCCTTCTGCACGCCCACCCACGGGTGGGCCGCCGCTGCTGCACACCCAGAGGCAAACGCAGGCCCTTCTGCACGCCCACCCACACGGGTGGGCCGCCGTGGCTGCACACCCAGAGGGCAAACTGCAGGCCCTTCTGCACGCTCACTCCACGGGTAGGGGCCGCGTGGCGGCACACCCAGAGGCACACGCGAAACAGTTCTGCACGCCCACCCACGGGTGAGCTGGTCTGCTAGCGCCAACCCAGAAGGAAACTGCAGGTCCCTTTCTGCACGCTCCACCCACGGGTGGGCCGGGCCGTAGTGCACACTCCAGAGGTAACCGCGAGGCTCTTCTGCACGCCCACCCACGGGTGGGCCGCCGCGGGCTGCACACCCAGAGGCAACACGCAAAGCGCTTCTGCACGCTCCACCCACCGGGTGGGCCGGGCCGCGGCGCACACTCCAGAGGCAAACGCAGACACCCTTCTGCACGCCCACCCACGGGTGGGCCGGGCCGTGGGCGCACACACCCAGAGGCAAACGCAAACCCCTTCTGCACGCCCACCCACAGGGTGGGCCGCCGTGGCGGCACACCCAGAGCCACACGCAAACAGTTCTGCACGCCCACTCCACGGGTAGGGTCGGGCCGCTGGCTGCACACCCAGAGGCAACGCGCAGGGCCTTCTGCACGCCCACCCACTGGGTGGGCCGCCGTGCGCGGCACACCCAGAGGCAACCGCAGGCCCTTCTGCACGCTTCCCACCCACGGGTGGGCCGGGCCCGTGGCTGCACACCCAGAGGCACACCGCAGGCCCTTTCTGCACGCCCACCCACGGGTGGGCCGGCCGCGGGCGTGCACACCCAGAGGCACACGCGAGACAGTTCTGCACGCCCACCCACGGGTAGGCTGGTCGCCGTCAGGCGCACACCCAGAAGAAACCGCGAGGCCCATCTTCTGCACGCCCACCCACGGGTAGGCCGGGCCGTGGCTGCACACCCAGAGGCAAACGCAGGGCCCTTCTGCACGCCCACCCACGGGTAGGCCGGGCCGCTAGGGCAGCACACCCAGAGGCAAACGCAGGGCCCCTTTCTGCACGCCCACCCACGGGTGGGCCGGCCGTGGCGGCACACCCAGAGGCCAACCGCGAACCCTTCTGCACGCCCACCCACGGGTGGGCCGGCCGCGGGCGGCACACCCAGAGGCACACGCAAACAGTTCTGCACGCCCACCCACGGGTAAGCTGGTCGCTATGCGCCAACCCAGAGGCAACTGCAGGCTCTTCTGCACGCTTCACCCACGGGTGGGCCGGCCGTGGCGGCACACCCAGAGGTAAACCGCAGGCCCTTCTGCACTCCCCACCCACGGGTAGGCCGCCGTGGCTGCACACCCAGAGGCAACCGCAGGGCCTTCTGCACACCCAAAAACGGGTGGGCCGGCCGTGGCGGCACACCCAGAGGCAACCGCAGGGCCTTCTGCACGCCCACACACGGGTGGGCCTACCGTGGCGGCACACCCAGAAGGAAAAGCAGGCCCTTCTGCACGCCCACCCACTGATGGGCCGGCCGTGGCAACACACCCAGAGGCAACCGCAGGCCCTTCTGCACGCCCACCCACGGGTGAGCCGGCCGTGGCAACACACCCAGAGCCACATGCAAACAGTTCTGCACGCCCACCCACGGGTAGGCCGCCCGTTGCTGCACACCCAGAGGCAACCGCAGGGCCTTCTGCACGCCCACCCACTGGTGGGCCGCCGTGAGCGCACACCCAGAGGCACACCGCAAAGTAGCTTCTGCACGCCCACACGCTGGTGGGCCGGCCGTGGCGGCAAACCCAGAGGCAACCGCGAGACCCTTCTGCACGCCTCACCCACGGGTGGGCCGGCCGTGGCGCACACCCAGAGGCAACCGCAGGCCCTTCTGCACGCTCCACCCACGGGTGGGCCGGCCGCGTGGCAGCACACCCAGAGGCACACGCGAAACCCTTCTGCACGCCCACCCACGCGGTGGGCCGGGCCGTCAGCAGCAACCCAGAGGCAACCGCGAGACCCTTTCTGCACGCCCACCCAACGGGTGGGCCGGCCGTGGCGGCGCAACTCCAGAGGAAACCGCGAGGCCCTTCTGCACGCCCTACCCACGGGTGGGCCGGCCGCTGGGCGGCACACCCAGAGGGCAAACGCAGGCCCTTCTGCACGCCCACCCACGGTGGGCCGGGCCGTGGCGGCACACCCAGAGGCAACTGCAGGCCCTTCTGCACGCCCACCCACGGTGAGCCGGCCGTGGCGGCACACCCAGAGGCACACGCGAACAGTTCTGCACGCCCACCCACGGTGAGCTGCGCGGGCCCAACCCAGAGGGAAACGCAGGCCCTTCTGCACGCTCACCCACGGGTAGGCCGTATGCACACCCAGAGGTAAACGCAGTCCCTTCTGCACGCCCCACCCACGGGTGGGCCGGGCCGCTAGCGCACACCCAGAGGCAACCGCAGGGCCTTCTGCACGCCCACCCACGGGTGGGCCGGCCGCGGGCGCACACCCAGAGGCAACTGCAGGCCCTTCTGCACGCCCACCCACGGGTGGGCCGGCCGTGATGCACACCCAGAGGCAAACGCAAAGCCCTTTCTGCACGCCCACCCACGGGTGGGCCGGCCGTGGCGGCACACCCAGAGGCACACGCAAACAGTTCTGCACGCCCACCCACGGGTAGGGCCGGGTTGCTGCACAACCCAGAGGCAAACCGCGAGGGCTCCTTCTGCACGCTCACCCACGGTAGGGCCGGCCGCGGGCGGCACACCCAGAGGCAACCGCAGGCCCTTCTGCACGCCTCACCCACGGGTGGGCCGGGCCGCGGGCGGCACACCCAGAGGCACACGCGAAACAGTTCTGCACGCCACACCCACGGGTGGGCTGGGGCCGTAGGGCGCACACCCAGAGGCAAACCGCGAGGCTCTTCTGCACTTCCCACCCACGGGTAGGCCGCCGCGGGCGTACACCCAGAGGCAAACGCAAAACCCTTCTGCACGCCCACCCACGGGTGGGCCGGCCGCATGCGCACACCCAGAGGCAAACGCGAAACCCTTCTGCACGCCCACCCACGGGTGGGCCGGCCGTGGCGGCACACCCAGAGGCCAACGCAAACCCTGCTGCACGCCCACCCACCGGTGGGCCGGCCGTGGTGGCACACCCAGAGGCAACCGCAGGCCCTTCTGCACGCCCACCCACGGGTGGGCCGGCCCATGGCGGCACACCCAGAGGCACACGCAAACAGTTCTGCACGCCCACCTACGGGTGGGTTGGTCGTTGCGCCAACCCAGAGGAAACCGCAAGCCCTTCTGCACGCCCACCCACAGGTAGGCCGCCCGTGGCGACACACTCAGAGGCAAACGCAAACCCTTCTGCACGCCCACCCACGGGTGGGCCGGCCGTGGCGGCACACCCAGAGGCAACCGCAGGCCCTTCTGAACGCCCACACACAGGTGGGTCGGCCGTGGCGGCACAGTCAGAGGCAAACGCAAACCCTCCTGCATGCCCACCCACGGGTGGGCCGGCCGTGGCGGCACTCCCAGAGGCAAACGCAGGCCCTTCTGCACGCCCACCAACGGGTGGGCCTACCGTGGCGGCACACCCAGATGGAAAAGCAGGCCCTTCTCCACGCTTCACCCCATCGGTTGGTCCGGGCCGTGGCGGCACACCCAGAGCCACACGCAAACAGTTCTGCACGCTCACCCACGGTGGGCCGGGCCGCGGGCGGCACACCCAAAGGCACACGCAAACAGTTCTGCACGCTCACCCACGGTAAGCTGGTCGCTAAGGCCAACCCAGAAGAAACTGCAGGCCCTTCTGCACTCCCCACACCCACGGGTAGGCCGCCGCTGGGCTGCACACCCAGAGGCAAACCGCAGGGCCTTCTGCACACTCCAAAAACGGGTGGGCCGGCCGTGGCGGCACACCCAGAGGCAACCGCAGGGCCTTCTGCACGCCCACACACGGGTGGGCCTACCGTGGCGGCACACCCAGAAGGAAAAGCAGGCCCTTCTGCACGCCCACCCACTGATGAGCCGGCCGTGGCAACACACCCAGAGGCAACCGCAGGCCCTTCTGCACGCCCACCCACGGGTGAGCCGCCGCGGCAACACACCCAGAGCCACATGCAAACAGTTCTGCACGCCCACCCACGGTAGGCCGCCCGCTGCTGCACACCCAGAGGCAACCGCGAGGGCCTTCTGCACGCTCACCCACTGGTGGGCCGGGCCGTAGCGCACACCCAGAGTCACACGCAATAGTTCTGCACGCCCACACGCGGTGGGCCGCCGCTGCGTAAACCCAGAGGCAACCGCGAGACCCTTCTGCACGCTCCACCCACGGGTAGGGCCGGCCGGGCGGCACACCCAGAGGCAACCGCAGGCCCTTCTGCACGCCCCACACACTGGTGGGCCGCCGTGGCGGCACACCCAGAGGCAAACGCGAAACCCTTCTGCACGCCTCACCCACGGGTGGGCCGCCGCGGCGGCACACCCAGAGGCAAACGCAGGCCCTTCTGCACGCCCCACCCACGGTGCGGCCGACCGCGGGCGGCAAACCCCAGGGGCAAACGAAGGCCCTTCTGCACGCCCACCCACGGTGGGCCGGCCGTGGCGGCACACCCAAAGGCACACGCGAAACAGTTCTGCACGCCCCACTCTACGGGTAAGCTGGTCGCTATGCCAACCCAGAAGAAACTGCAGGCTCCTTTCTGCACGCTCACCCACGGGTGGGCTGGCCGCTGGGCGCACACCCCAGAGGTAACCGCAGGCCCTCTTCTGCACGCTTCCACCCACAGGTGGGCCGGGCCCGCGCGCTGCACACCGAGAGGCACACCGCAGGCACTTCTGCACGCCCACTCCACGACGGTGGGCCGGCCGGCGTGCACACCCAGAGGCACACACGCAAAGACAGTTCTGCACGCCTCACCCACGGGTGGGCCGACCGTGGGCAGCACACCCAGAGGCACACGCGAAACAGTTCTGCACGCCCACTCCACGGGTGGGCTGGTCGTAGGGCGGCACACCCAGAGGCAAACGCAGGCACTTTTCTGCACGCCCCACCCACGGGTGGGCCGGCCGCGGCGGGCACACCCAGAGGTAACACGCGAGGCCCTTCTGCACTGCCCCACCCACGGGTAGGGCCGGCCGTGGCTGCACACCCAGAGGCAAACCGCAGGGCCCTTCTGCACACCCACCCAACGGGTGGGCCGGCCGCGGGCGGCACACCCAGAGGCAACCGCAGGGGCCTTCTGCACACCCACCAACGGGTGGGCCGGCCGTGGCGCACACCCAGAGGCAAACGCAGGCCCTTCTGCACGCCCCACCCCACGGATGAGCCGCCGCGGGCAACACACCCAGAGGCAAACGCAGGCTCTTCTGCACGCCCCCCACGGGTGGGCCGTCGCGGGCGCACACCCAGAGGCACACGCAAACAGTTCTGCACGCCCACCCACGGGTACGCTGGCCGCGGGCGGGCAAACCCAGAGGCAACCGCGAGGCCCTTCTGCACGCCCACCCACGGGTGGGCCGGCCGCGGGCGGCACACTCCAGAGGAAAACCGCAGGCCCTTCTGCACGCTCTCCCACGGTGGGCCGGCCGTGGCTGCACACCCAGAGGGCAACTGCAGGCCCTTCTGCACGCTTCACCCACGGGTGAGCCGCCGTGGCGGCACACCCAGAGCCACATGCAAACAGTTCTGCACGCCCACCCACGGGTAGGCCGCCCGTTGCTGCACACCCAGAGGCAACCGCAGGGGTTGCTTCTGCACGCCCCACCCACTGGTGGGCCGGCCGTGGGCAACACACACAGAGGCAACCGCGAGGCTCTTCTTCACGCCCACCCACGGGTGGGCCGGCCGGGCGTGCACAGCCAGAGGCAACCGCAGGCTCTTCTGCACGCCTCACCCAGGGTGTGGGCTCGCCGTAGCGCACACCCAGAGGCACACGCAAACAGTTCTGCACGCGACACTCACGGGTGGGTTGGTCGCTAGGGCCAACCCAGAGGAAACCGCGAGGGCCCTTCTGCACGTCCACCCACGGGTAGGCCGGGCCGCATGCGCACACCCAGAGGCAAACGCGAAACCCTTCTGCACGCCTCACCCACGGGTGGGCCGGCCGCGGGCGCACACCCAGAGGCAAACGCGAAACCCTTCTGCACGCCCACCCACGGGTGGGCCGGGCCGGCCGGGCGGCACACCCAGAGGCCAACGCAGAAATCCCTTCTGCACGCCCCACCCACCGGGTGGGCCGGCCGGGGTGGGCACACCCAGAGGCAACCGCGAGGCTCTTCTGCACGCCCACCCACAGGGTGGGCCGGCCCGTGGGCGCACACCCAGAGCCACACGCAAACTGTTCTGCACGCCCCACCCACCGGTGGGCCGCCGTGGCTGGCACACCCAGAGGCAACCGCGAGGCCCTTCTGCACGCCCACACACTGGTGGGCCGGCCGTGGCGCACACTCCAGAGGCAAACGCAAACCCTCCTGCACTGCCCCACCCATCGGTGGGCCGGGCCGTGGCTGCACACCCAGAGGCAACGCAGGCCCTTCTGCACGCTTCACACACGGGTGGGCCTGGCCGTAGGGCGGCACACCCAGATGGAAAACGCAGGCCCTTCTTGCCTCGCTTCACCGGACGGGTGGGCCGGCCCGTAGCGCACACCCAGAGGCACACGCGAAACAGTTCTGCACGCCCACCCACGGGTGGGTCGGCCGCTAGGGCCACACCCAGAGGCAACACGCAGGCCCTTCTGCACGCCCCACCCACGGGTAGGGCCGGGCCCGCTGGGCGCACACCCAGAGGCAAACGCAAACCCTTTCTGCACGCTCACCCACGGGTGGGCTGGTCGCTGAGCGGCACACCCAGAAGTAAACTGCAGGGCCCTTCTGCACGCCCACCCACGGGTGGGCCGCCGCGGGCGGGCACAATCAGAGGCAAACGCTAGGCTCTTCTGCACGCCCACTCCACGGGTGGGCCGCCGTGGCGGCACACCCAGAGGAAACACGCAGGGCCCTTCTGCACGCCCACACACGGGTGGGCCTGACCGCGGCGGCACACCCAGAAGGAAAACGCAGGCCCTTCTGCACGCCCCACCCACTGATGAGCCGCCGCGGGCTACACACCCAGAGGCAACCGCAGGGCCCTTCTGCACGCTCCACCCACGGGTGAGCCGGCCGTGGCGGCACACCCAGAGCCACATGCTAACAGTTCTGCACGCCCACCCACGGGTAGGCCGCCCGCTGCTGCACACCCAGAGGCAACCGCGAGGGCCTTCTGCACGCTTCACCCACTGCTGGGCCGGGCCGTGAGCGCACACCCAGAGTCACACGCGAATAAGTTCTGCACGCCTACTCCACGGGTGGGCCCGCCCGCGAAAACCCAGAGGCAACCGCAGACCCTTCTGCACGCCCACCCATCGGGTGGGCCGGGCCGTGGCGGCACACCCAGAGGCAACCGCGAGGCCCTTCTGCACGCCCCACACATCGGTGGGCCGCCGCGGGCGCACACTCAGAGGCAAACGCAAACCCTTCTGCACGCCCACCCACGGGTGGGCCGCCGCGTGCTGCACACCCAGAGGCAACACGCAGGCTCTTCTGCACGCTCACACACGGGTGGGCCTACCGTGGCTGCAAAACCCAGGGGGAAAAGAAGGCCCCTTCTGCACGCCCACCCACGGGTTGGCTTCGCCGTGGGCGGCACACCCAAAGGCACACGCAAACATTTCTGCACGCCTACCACACGGGTGGGCCGGGCCGTGGCGGCACACCCAAAGGCACACGCAAACAGTTCTGCACGCCCACTTACGTGGTAAGCTGGTCGCTAAGGCCAACCCAGAAGAAAGTGCAGGCTCTTCTGCACGCTCCACCCACGGGTAGGGCTGGCCGCGGGCGGCACACTCAGAGGAAAACCGCAGGCCCTTCTGCACTCCCACCCATCGGTAAGCCGGCCGTGGCTGCACACCCAGAGGTAAACTGCGAGGGCTCTTCTGCACACTCCACCAACGGGTGGGCCAGCCGTGGCGGCACACCCAGAGGCAACCGCAAAGCCTTCTGCACATTCCACTCAACGGGTGGGCCGCCATGGCGGGCACACCCAGAGGCAAACGCGAGGCTCTTTCTGCACGCCCCTCACCCACGGGTGGGCTGGCCGTGGCTGCACACTCAGAAGTAACCGCGAGGCCCTTCTGCACTCCCACCCACGGGTAGGGCCGGCCGTGGCTGCACACGCAGAGGCAACGCGCAGGGCCTTCTGCACACCCACCAACGGGTGGGCCGCCGCGGCGGCACACCCAGAGGCAACCGCAGGGCCTTTCTGCACGCCCACCAACGGGTGGGCCGCCATGGCGGCACACCCAGAGGCAAACGCGAGGCTCTTCTGCACTTCACCCACGGGTGAGCCGGCCGCGGGCAGCACACCCCAGAGGCACACCGCAGGCTCGTTTCTGCACGCCCCACCCACGGGTGGGCCGCCGCTATGCAAACCCAGAGGCAAACCGCAGAACCCTCTGCGCGCCTACACGCACGGGTGGGCCGGCCGTGGCGGGCGCACTCCAGAGGAAACCGGCGTCCCTTCTGCACGCCTCTCCCACGGGTGGGGCCGGCCGTGGCGGCACACCCAGAGGGGCAAACGCGAGGCTCTTCTCCACGCCCCACCCACGGGTGGGCCGGCCGTGGCTGCACACCCAGGGGCAACTGCAGGCTATTCTGCACGCCTTCACCCACGGTGGTGAGCCGGGCCGTGGCAGCACACCCATACCCACATGCAAACATTTCTGCACGCCCACCCACGGGTTGGCCGCCCGTTGCTGCACACCCAGAGGCAACCGCAGGGCCTTCTGCACGCCCACACACGGGTGGGCCGGCCGTGGCGGAACACCCAGAGGCAACCGCAGGCCCTTCTTCACGCCCACCAACGGGTGGGCCGGTTGTGGCGGCACACCCAGAGGCAACCGCAGGCCCTTCTGCACGCCCACCCACGGGTGGGCCGGCCGCAGGGCGGCACACCCAGAGCCACACGCGAAACAGTTCTGCACGCCCCACCCACGGGTGGGTTGGTCGCTAAGGCCAACCCAGAGGAAAACCGTGAGGCTCCTTTCTGCACGCCCCCACCCACGGTAGGCTGGGCCGTGGCGGCACACTCAGAGGCAAACGCGAAATCCCTTTCTGCACTTCCACCCACGGGTGGGCCGGCCGTGGCGGCACACCCAGAGGCAACCGCAGGCTCTTCTGCACGCCCCCACCCATCGGGTGGGCCGCCGTAGCTGTACACCCAGAGCCACACGCAAACAGTTGTGCACGCTTCACCCACGGTTGGCCGGCCTATGCGCACACCCAGAGCAACACACAAACAGTTGTGCACGCCTCACCCACGGTGGGCCGGCCGTGCGGCACACCCAGAGGGCAAACGCAGGCCCTTCTGCACGCCCCACCCACCGGGTGGGCCGGGCCGTGGTGGCAAACCCAGAGGCACACGCAAACAGTTCTGCACGCCCACTCCACGGGTGGGTTGGTCGCTGAGGCACAACCCAGAGGAAACCGCAGGCCCTTCTGCACGCCTCACCCACGGGTCGGGCCGGCCGCCGCTTACACACTCAGAGGCAAACACAACCCTTCTGCACGCCCCACTCCACGGAGGGCCGGGCCGCTGCGCACACCCAGAGTCAACCGTAGGGTTTTCTGCACGCCCACCCACTGGTGGACCGCCGTGGCGCACAATCAGAGGCAAACGCAAAACCTCTCCTGCATGCCCACCCACGGGTGGGCCGCCATGGCTGCACTCCCAGAGGAAAACGAGGCTCCTTCTGCACGCCCCACACACGGGTGGGCCTACCGCGGGCGGCACACCCAGATGGAAAAAGCAGGCCTCTTCTCCACGCCTTCACCCATCGGGTTGGCCGGCCGTGGCGCACAACCTGAGCCACACGCAAACAGTCCTTGCAACCCACACACGGGTGGGCCTACCGGGCGTGCACACCCAGAAAGAAAAGAAGGGCCTTCTGCACGCCTCACGCACTGATGAGCCGGCCGCGGCTACACACCCAGAGGCAACCGCAGGCCCTTCTGCACGCCCACCCACGGGTGAGCCGGGCCGCGGGCGGCACAACCAGAGCCACATGCTAACAGTTCTGCACGCCTCACCCACGTGGTAGGCCGCCTGCTGCTGCACACCCAGAGGCAACCGCTGAGGCTCTTCTGCACGCCCACCCACGGGTTGGGCCGGGCCGTAGGGCGGCACACCCAGAGTCACACGCAATAGTTCTGCACGCCCACCCACGGGTGGGCCCGGCCGCTGCGTGCAAACCCAGAGGCAACCGCGGAGATTCCTTCTGCACGCTTCACCCACGGGTGGGCCGGGCCGCGGGCGGCACACCCAGAGGCAACCGCGAGGCCCTTCTGCACGCCCCACACACGGGTGGGCCGGCCGGGCGCGGCACACTCAGAGGCAAACGCAGACCCTTCTGCACGCTTCACCCACGTGGTGGGCCGGCCGCGGGCGGCACACCCAGAGGCAACCGCGAGGCCTCTTCTGCACGCCTACACACACGGGTGGGCCTACCGTGGGCGCAAACCCAGGGGAAAACGAAGGCCCTTCTGCACGCTCCACCCACGGGTTGGTCGCCTGCCGGGCGGCACACCCAAAGGCACACGCAAACATTTCTGCACGCCTACCACACGGGTGGGCCGGCCGTGGCGGCACACCCAAAGGCACAAGCAAATCAGTTCTGCACGCCTTACCTCACGGGTAAGCTGGTCGCTATGGCCAACCCAGAAGAAAGTGCAGGCTCTTCTGCACTGCTTCACCCACGGGTGGGCTGGCCGTGGCGGCACACTCAGAGGAAAACCGCAGGCCCTTCTGCACTCCCACCCATCGTGGTAAGCCGGCCGTGGCTGCACACCCAGAGGTAACCGCAGGGCCTTCTGCACACCCACCAACGGGTGGGCCAGCCGCGGGCGGCACACTCCAGAGGGCAACCGCGAGGGCCTTCTGCACACTCCACCAACGGGTGGGCCGCCATGGCGGCACACCCAGAGGCAAACGCGAGGCTCTTTCTGCACGCCCCACCCACGGGTGGGCTGGCCGTGGGCGGCACACTCAGAAGTAACCGCAGGCCCTTCTGCACTCCCCACCCACGGGTAGGGCCGGCCGCGGGCTGCACACGCAGAGGTAACGGCAGGGCCTTCTGCACACCTTACCTCAACGGGTGGGCCGGGCCGCGGGCGTGGCACACTCCAGAGGGCAAACCGCAGGGCCTTCTGCACACTTCACCTCGAACGGGTGGGCCGGCCATGGCGGCACACCCAGAGGCAAACGCGAGGCTCTTCTGCACGCCCCACCCACGGGTGAGCCGGCCGTGGCAACACACACACAGAGGCAACCGTGAGGCTCTTTCTGCACGCTTCACCCACGGGTGGGCCGCCGCTGGGCGTGAAAACCCAGAGGCAACCGCAGAACCCTTCTGCGCGCCCACGCACGGGTGGGCCGGCCGTGGGCGGGGCGCACTCCAGAGGAAACCGAAGGCCCTTCTGCACGCCCTCCCACGGGTGGGCTGGCCGTGGCGGCACACCCAGGGGCAAACGCAGGCCCTTCTCCACGCCCACCCACGGGTGGGCCGGCCGTGGCTGCACACCCAGGGGCAACTGCAGGCCATTCTGCACGCCCACCCACGGGTGAGCCGGCCGTGGCAGCACACCCATACCCACATGCAAACATTTCTGCACGCCCACCCACGGGTTGGCCGCCCGTTGCTGCACACCCAGAGGCAACCGCAGGCTCTTTCTTCACGCCTACCCACGGGTGGGTTGGTCGCTAAGGCCAACCCAGAGGAAACCGCAGGCCCTTCTGCACGCCCACCCACGGGTAGGCTGGCCGAGGCGGCACACTCAGAGGCAAACGCAAACCCTTCTGCACGCCCACCCACGGGTGGGCCGGCCGTGGCGGCACACCCAGAGGCAACCGCAGGCCCTTCTGCACGCCCACCCACGGGTGGGCCGGCCGTAGCTGTACACCCAGAGCCACACGCAAACAGTTGTGCACGCCCACCCACGGGTTGGCCGGCCTATGCGGCACACCCAGAGCAACACACAAACAGTTGTGCACGCCCACCCACGGGTGGGCCGGCCGTGGCGGCACACCCAGGGGCGAACGCAGGCCCTTCTGCACGCCCACCCACCGGTGGGCCGGCCGTGGTGGCAAACCCAGAGGCACACGCAAACAGTTCTGCACGCCCACCTACGGGTGGGTTGGTCGTTGCGTCAACCCAGAGGAAACCGCAGGCCCTTCTGCACGCCCACCCACGGGTCGGCCGGCCGCGGCGACACACTCAGAGGCAAACACAAACCCTTCTGCACGCCCACCCACGGGAGGGCCGGCCGTGGCGGCACACCCAGAGACAACCGCAGGGCCTTCTGCACGCCCACCCACTGGTGGACCGGCCGTGGCGGCACAATCAGAGGCAAACGCAAACCCTCCTGCATGCCCACCCACGGGTGGGCCGGCCATGGCGGCACTCCCAGAGGAAAACGCAGGCCCTTCTGCACGCCCACACACGGGTGGGCCTACAGTGGCGGCACACCCAGATGGAAAAGCAGGCCCTTCTGCACGCCACCCACGGGTTGGGCCGGCCGTGGCTGCACAACAGAGGCACACGCAAACAGTTCTGCACGCCCACTCCACGGGTGGGCCGGCCGTGGCGTCACACCCAAAGGCACACGCAAACAGTTCTGCACGCCCACCCATGGGTAAGCTGGTCGTTGCGTCAAACCGGAAGAAACTACAGGCCCTTCTGCACGTCCAACCACGGGTAAGCTGGTCGTGGCGTCAACCCAGAAGAAACTGCAGGCCCTTCTGCACGCCCACCCACGGGTGGGCCGGCCGTGGCTGCACACCCAGGGGCAACCGCAGGCCCTTCTGCACGCCCACCCACAGGTGAGCCGCCCGTGGCGGCACACCCATAGCCACATGCAAACAGTTCTGCACGCGCACCCACGGGTAGTCCGCCATGGCTGCACACCCAGAGGCAAACGCAGGGCCCTTCTGCACGCCTCACCCACGGGTGGGCCGGCCGTGGCGCACACCCAGAGGCACACGCAAACAGTTCTCCACGCCCCACCCACGGGTGGGTTGGTCGCTAAGGCCAACCCAGAGGAAACCGCGAGGCCCTTCTGCACGCCTCACCCATCGGTAGGCCGCCGCGGGCGGCACACCCAGAGGCAAACTCAAACCCTTCTGCACGCCCACCCACGGGTGGGCCGGCCGTGGCTACACACTCAGAGGCAAACGCAAACCCTTCTGCACGCCCACGCACGGGTGGGCCGGCCGTGGCGGCACACCTAGAGGCAAACGCAGGCCCTTCTGCACGCCCACACACGGGTGGGCCTACCGTGGCGGCACAACCAGGAGGAAAAACAGGCCCTTCTGCACGCCCACCCACGGGTGGGCCGGCCGTGGCGGCACACCCAGGGGCACAGGCAAACAGTTCTGCACGCCCACCCACGGGTAAGCTGGTCGTTGCGTCAACCCAGAAGAAACTGCAGGCCCCTCTGCACGCCCAACCACGGGTGGGCTGGCCGTGGCGGCACACCCATAGGTAACCGCAGGCCCTTTTGTACTCCCACCCACGGGTAGGCCGGCCGTGGCTGCACACCCAGAGGCAACCGCAGGGCCTTCTGCACACCCAACAACGGGTTGGTCGGCTGTGGCGGCACACCCAGAGGCAGGCGCAAGGCCTTCTGCACGCCCACCCACCGGTGGGCAGGCCGTGCCGGCACACCCAGAGGCAAACGCAAACAGTTGTGCACGCCCACCCACGGGTGGGCCGGCCTTGGCGGCACACCCAGAGGCAACCGCAGGCCCTTCTGCACGCCCACACACGGGTGGGCCGGCCGTGGCGGCGCACCCAGAGCCACACGCAAACAGTTCTGCACGCCCACCTACGGGTTGGCTGGTCGTTGCGTCAACACTGAGGAAACCGCAGGCCCTTCTGCACGCCTACCCACTGGTGGGTCGGGCCGTGGCGGCACACCCAGGGCAACCGCAGGCCCTTCTGCACGCCTCACCCACGGGTGGGCCGGCCGTAGCGCACACCCAGAGGCAACCGCAGGCCTTTCGCACGCCCCACCCACCGGATGAGCCGGGCCCGCGTGGCAACACACCCAGAGGCAAACGCAGGCCCTTCTGAACGCCCACACACGGGTGGGCCGGCCGTGGCGTGCACACCCAGAGGCACATCGCGAACAGTTCTGCACGCCCACCCACGGGTGAGCCGCCTTATGCGAAACCCAGTGGCAACCGCAGACCTTTTCTGCACGCCCCACCCACGGGTGGGCTGGCCGTGGCTGCACAAACAGAGGCAACCGCGAACCCTTCTGCACGCCCCACCCACAGGTGAGCCGGCCGTGGCGGCACACCCAGGGGCAACCGCGAGGGCCTTCTGCACGCCACCCACGGGTGGCCGCCGTAAGGCACACCCAGAGGCAACCGCGAGGCCCTTCTGCACGCCACTCCACGGGTGGGCCGGCCGTGGCGGCACACCCACAGGCAACCGCAGACCCTTCAGCACGCTTCACCCACGGGTGGGGCCGGGCGTGGCCGCACACCCAGAGTGCACATCGCAAACAGTTTCTGCACGCCTCACCCACGTGGTGGGTTGGTCGCTATGCCAACCCAGAGGGAAACCGCGAGGCTCTTCTGCACGGCTTCACCCATCGGTAGGCCGGCCGTGGGCGTGCACACTCAGAGGCAAACGCAAAACCCTTCTACACTCCCCCACGCGACTGATGAGCCGGCCGTGGCAACACACTCAGAGGCAACCGCAGGCCCTTCTGCACGCCACTCCACGTGGTGGGTCGGCCGTGGGCGGGCACACCCAGAGGCAACCGCAGGCCCTTCTTTCACGCTTCACCCACGGTGGGTCGCCGTGGCGGCACACCCAGAGGCAACCGCAGACCATTCTGCACGCCTACCCACGGGTGGGCCGGGCGTATGCACACCCAGAGGCACACGCAAACAGTTCTGCACGCCTACCCACGGGTGAGCTGGTCGCTATGCCAACCCAGAGGAAAGCCGCAGGCCCTTCTGCACGCCCCACGCACTGGGTAGGCCGGGCCGCGGGAGGCACACTCAGAGGCAAACGCAAACCTCTTCTGCACGCTTCACCCATCGCAGGGGCCGGCCGCGGGCGCACACCCAGAGGCAAACGCAAACTCTTCTGCACGCCTTACTCCACGTGGTGGGCGGCCGTGGGCGCACACCCAGAGGCAAACGCAGGCCCTTCTGCACGCTTCCACACACGGGTGGGCCTACCGTGGGCGGCACACCCAGGGGGAAAAGCAGGCTCTTCTGCACGCTCACCCACGGGTGGGCCGGGCCGCAGCGGCACACTCAGAGGCAAACGCAAACCCTTCTGCACGCCCACCCACGGGTGGGCCGGCCGTGGCGGCACACCCAGAGCCACACGCAAACAGTTCTGCACGCCCACCCACGGGTGGGCCGGCCGTGGTGGCACACCCAAAGGCACACGAAAACAGTTCTGCACGCCCACCCACGGGTAAGCTGGTCGTTGCGTCAACCCAGAAGAAACTGCAGGCCCTTTTGCACTCCCACCCACGGGTAGGCCGGCCGTGGCTGCACACCCAGAGGCAACCGCAGGGCCTTCTGCACACCCAACAACGGGTTGGTCGGCTGTGGCGGCACACCCAGAGGCAGGCGCAAGGCCTTCTGCTCGCCCACCCACAGGTGGGCCGACCGTGGCGGCACACCCAGAGGCAACCGCAGGCCCTTCTGCACGCCCACCCACCGGTGGGCCGGCCGTGGCGGCACACCCAGAGGCAAACGCAAACAGTTGTGCACGCCCACCCACGGGTGGGCCGGCCGTGGCGGCACACCCAGAGGCAAACGCAAACCCCTCTGCACGCCCACCCACGGGTGGGCTGGCCGTGGCGGCACACCCAGAGGCAACCGCAGGCCCTTCTGCACGCCCACACACGGGTGGGCCGGCCGTGGCGGCACACCCAGAGCCACACGCAAACAGTTCTGCACGCCCACCTACGGGGGGCTGGTCGTTGCGTCAACCCTGAGGCAACCGCAGGCCCTTCTGCACGCCCACCCACTGGTGGGCCGGGCCCGTGGCGGCACACCCAGAGGCAACCGCGAGGCCCTTCTGCACGCTCCACTCCACGGGTGGCCGGGCCGTGAAGCGCACACCCAGAGGCAACCGCAGGCCTTTCTGCACGCCCACCCACTGATGAGCCGTCCGAGGCAACACACCCAGAGGCAAACGCAGGCCCTTCTGCACGCCCACACACGGGTGGGCCGGCCGTGGCGGCACACCCAGAGGCACACGCAAACAGTTCTGCACGCCCACCCACGGGTGAGCCGCCTTGGCGTAGAAGCCAGTGGCAACCGTGAGGCTCTTTCGCACGCCCCACCCACGTGGTGGGCTGGCCGTGGCTGCACACACAGAGGTAACCGCAGGCCCTTCTGCACGCCCACCCACAGGTGAGCCGGCCGCGGGCGGCACACCCAGAGGCAACCGCAGGGCCTTTCTGCACGCCACCCACGGGTGGGCCGCCGCGGGCGCACACCCAGAGGCAACCGCAGAGGCTCTTCTGCACGCCACCCACGGGTGGGTCAGCCGTGGCGTGCACTCCCAGAGGCAACCGCAGACACTTCTGCACGCCACCCACGGGTGGGCCGGCCGTGGCGGCACACCCAGGGCAACCGCAGGCCCTTCTGCACGCCCCACCCACGGGTGGGTCGGGCCGTGAGCGGCACACCCAAAGGCAACCGTGAGGTTTTCTGCACGCCCACCCACTGATGAGCCGCCCGAGGCAACACACCCAGAGGCAAATCGCAGACCCTTCTGCATCGCCACCCACGGGTGGGCCGGGCGGCGCGGCACACCCAGAGGCACACGCAGAAACAGTTCTGCACGCCTACCCACGGGTGGGTTGGTCGCTAGCGCCAACCCAGAGGAAACTGCAGGCCCTTCTGCACGCCTCACACACGGTAGGCCGCTGTGGCTGCACACCCAGAGGCAAACGCAGAAACCCTTCTGCACTCCCCACCCACGGGTAGGCCGGCCGTGGGCTGCACACCCAGAGGCAAACGCGAGGCCCTTCTGCACGCCCACCCACGGGTGGGCCGGCCGTGGCGGCACACCCAGAGGCAAACCGCAGGCTCTTCTGCACGCCCACCCACGGGTGGGCCCGGCCGTGGCGTGCAAAACCCAGAGGCAAACTACAGGCCCTTCTGCACGCCTCACCCACGGGTGGCCCGGCCGGGCGGGCACACCCAGAGGCACACGCGAACAAGTTCTTGCACGCCTACCCACGGGTGAGCTCGGCCGTAGCGCACAAACCCAGAGGCAACCGCAGGCCCTTCTGCACGCTTCACCCACGGGTGGGCTGGCCGTGGCTGCACACCCAGAGGCAACCGCAGGCCCTTCTGCACGCCTCACCCACAGGGTGGGCCGGGCCGCGGCGCACACCCAGAGGCAACCGCAGGGCCTTCTGCACGCCACCCACGGGTGGGCCGGGCCGCGGGCGCACACCCAGAGGCAACCGCAGGCTCCTTCTGCACGCCACCCACGGGTGGGCCGGCCGCGGGCGTGCACACACAGAGGCAAACCGCAGACCCTTCTGCACGCTCCCCACCCATCGGGTGAGCCGCCGGGCGTGCACACCCAGAGGCACTACGCAAACACTTTCTGCACGCCCACCCACGGGTTGGCCGCCCGTTGCTGCACACTCCAGAGGCAACCGCAGGCCCTTCTGCACGCCCCACAGGTGGGCCGCCGCTGCTGCACACCCAGAGGCAACCGCAGGGCTCTTCTGCACGCCTCACCACTCGGTGGGTCGGCCGTGGCGGCACACCCAGAGGCAACCGCGAGGCTCCCTTCTGCACGCCACCAACGGGTGGGCCGGCGTGGCGCACACCCAGAGGCAACCGCGAGGTCTCTTTCTGCACGCCCACCCATCGGTGGGCCGCCGTGGCGGCACACCCAGAGCCACACGCGAAACAGTTCTGCACGCTCCCCACCCACGGGTAGGCTGGGCCGCAGGCCAACCCAGAGGAAACCGCGAGGCCCTTCTGCACGCTTCACCCACGGGTAGGCCGGGCCGCGGGCGCACACTCAGAGGCAAACGCGAAATCCCTTCTGCACGCTTCACCCACGGGTGGGCCGGCCGTGGCGCACACCCAGAGGCAAACGCAAAACCCTTCTGCACGCCCCACCACGTGGTGGGCCGGCCGCGGGCGCACACCCAGAGGCAAACGTAGGCCCTTCTGCACGCTTCACCCACGGGTGGGCCTAGCCGCGGGCGCACACCCAGGGAAACAGCAGGCTCTTCTGCACGCCTCACCCATCGGGTAAGCCGGGCCGTGGCGCACACCCAGAGCACCACGCAAACAGTTCTGCACGCCTCACCCACGGGTGGGCCGGGCCGCGGGCGGCACACCCAGAGGCAAACGCAAACCCTTCTGCACGCCCCACGCACTGATGAGCCGCCGCGGGCAACACACCCAGGGGAAACCGCGAGGCCCTTTCTGCACGCCACCCATCGGGTGGGCCGGCCGTGGGCGGGCACACCCAGAGGCAACCGCAGGCCCTTCTACACGCCACACCCACGGTGGGCCGGGCCGTGGCGCACACCCAGAGGCAACCGCAGGGACCCCTTCTGCACGCCCACACATCGGTGGGGCCGGGCCGTGGCGCACACCCAGAGGCACACGCAAACAGTCTCTGCACGACACCCCACGGGTGGGGTTGGTCGCTAAGGCCAACCCAGAAGAAACTGCAGGCCCTTCTGCACGCCTCACCCACGGTGGGCCGGCCGTGGCTGCACACCCAGAGGGCAACCGCAGGCCCTTCTGCACTCACCCACCCTACGGGTAGGGCCGCCCGTAGCGCACACTCCAGAGGCAAACGCAAACAGTTCTGCACGCCTCACCCACGGTGGGGCCGCCCGTGGCGCACACCCAGAGGCACACGCAACCGTTCTGCACGCCCACCCACGGGTGGGCCGCCGTGGTAGCACATCCCAGAGGCACACGCAGACAGTTCTGCACGCCCACCCATCGGTAGGCCGGGCCGCTAGGCGCACACCCAGAGGCACACGCAGACCGTTCTGCACGCCCCACCCTACGGGTGGGCCGGCCGTGGCTGCACAACCCAGAGGAAACCGCAGACCCTTCTGCACTCCCACCCACGGGTGGGTCGGCCGCGATGCACACCCAGAGGCAAACGCAGGCTCGTTTCTGCACGCTTCACCCACGGTTAGGGCCGGGCCGTGGGCGCACACTCAGAGGCAAACGAACACTTCTGCACGCCTCACCCACGGGGTGGGCTGCCGCCGGGCGCACACCCAGAGGCAAACCGCAGGCCCTTCTGCACGCTTCCACCCACGGGTGGGCCGGGCCCGTGGTGGCACACCCAAAGGCACACGCAAACAGTTCTGCACGCCCCACCCACGTGGTAAGCTGGTCGCTATGCCAACCCAGAAGAAACTGCAGGCCCTTTCTGCACTCTCACCCACGGGTAGGCCGGCCGTGGCTGCACACCCAGAGGCAAACGCCGGCCTTCTGCACACCCACCCAACGGGTTGGTCGGCCGTGGCGCACACCCAGAGGCAAACCGCAAAGCAGTTTCGTGCACGCCTACCCACGGGTGGGCCGCCGCAGCGCACACCCAGAGGCAAACCGCGAGGCCTCTTCTGCACGCTCCACCCACGGGATGAGCCGGCCGCGGGCAGCACACCCAGAGGCAAACCGCGAGGCCCTTCTGCACGCTTCACCACACGGTGGGTCGGCCGTGGGCGGCACACCCAGAGGCACACGCGAGACAGTTCTGCACGCCCACCCACGGGTGGGGCTGGCCTGCTGGCTGCACACCCCAGAGGAAACCGCAGAGGCTCTTCTGCACGCCCACCCACTGGTAAGCCGGCCGTAGCGGCACACCCAGAGGCAAACCGCGAGGCTCTTCTGCACGCTCACCCACGGGTGAGCCGGGCCGCGGCGCGCACACCCAGAGGCAACGCAGGGCCCTTCTGCACGCCTACCCCATCGGTGGGCCGGCCGTGGCGCACACCCAGAGGCACACGCGAAACACGTTCTGCACGCCCACCCACGGGTGAGCCGGCCGCTAGTGCAACCCAGAGGCAAACGCGAGACTCTTCTGCACGCCCACCCACGGGTGGGCCGCCGTGGCTGCACACCCAGAGGCAAACCGCGAGGCCCTTCTGCACGTCCACCCACGGGTGGGCCGCCGCGGGCGTGCACACCCAGAGGCAAACCGCAGGCCCTTCTGCACGCCCACCCACGGTGGGCCGGCCGGGCGTGCACACCCAGAGGCAATGGTATGCCCTTCTGCACGCTTCACCCACGGGTGGGCCGGCCGTCGCGGGCACACCCAGAGGCACACGCGAAACAGTTCTGCACGCTTCACCCACGGGTGGGCCGCCGTATGCACACCCAGAGGCAACGCAAACCCAGTTCTGCACGCTCACCCACGGGTGGGCCGGTCGCTGAGGCCAACCCAGAGGAAACCGCGAGGCCCTTCTGCACGCCTCACCCACAGGTGGGCCGCCGTGGCGCACACCCAGGGGAAAACGGCAGCTCTTCTGCACGCCCACTCCATCGGGTGGGCCGGGCCGTAGCGCACACCCAGACGCAACATGCGGGCGCCTTCTGCACGCCTACCCACAGGTGGGCCGGCCGCTATGCAGCCACCCAGAGGCAACCGCGAGGCCCTTCTGCACGCTCTCATCCACTGATGGGCCGGGCCGCGGGCGACACACCCAGAGGAAACCGCAGGCCCTTCTGCACGCCCCACCCATCGGGTGGTCTACCGTGCGCACAACCCAGAGGCACACGCGAAATAGTTCTGCACGCTCCACCCACGGGTGGGCCGCCGCTGGGCTGCACACCCAGAGGCAACCCAGCAGGCCCCTTCTGCACGCCCACCCACCGGGTAGGCCGCCGTGCGGCACACCCAGAGGCAACTGCAGGCCCTTCTTCACGCACACCCTACTCGGGTGAGCCTAGCCGTGGCGGCACACCCAGAGGCAACCGCAGGCCCTGCACGCCACTCATAGGGTGGGCCGCCGTGGCGTGCACACCCAGGGGAAAACACATGCAGGTTCTACGTACGCCCACCCACGGGTGGTCCGCCGCAGCGGCACAATCCCAGAGGCAACACGCAGGCCCTTCTGCACGCCCACACACGGGTCCTACCGCGGGCGGCACACCCCGGGCAACCTGCAAGCCCTCTTCTGCATCGCTTCACCCACGGGTGGGCTCGGCCGCGGGCGGCACACCCAGAGGCACACCGCAAACAGCTCTGCACGCACCCAATCACACGTGGGCCGGGCCAGTAGCGGCACAACCCAGAGGCACACCACAGTCTCCTGCACGCCCACTTACGGGTGCTCGGTCGCCGCGGCACACACCCAGAGGCAAACAGCAGGCCCCTTTCTGCACGCCCCCACTCACTGATGAGCCGGGCCGGGCAACACACCCAGAGGCAAACGGCAGGCCCTTCTGCATCGCCCCTACCCACGGGTTGTCGCCGCGGGACGCACACCCAAAGGCACAGGCAAACAGTTCTGCACCCCACCCATCGGTGAGTCGGGCGTGCGTAACACCACAGAGGCAACCGCAGACCTCTTCTGCAGCCTTCACCCATCGGGTGGGCCGGGCTCTGGCGTGGACACCCAGGGGCAAACGCAGGGTTCTTTCTCCACGCCCCACCCATCGTGGCAGGGCCGGGCCGTGGCTGCACACCCAGCAACCGCAGGCCCTTCTGCACCCCCACTCCAGAGGTGAGCCACCCGTGGGCGCACAACGCAGAGCCACATGCAAAGAGTTCTGCACGAACACCACGGCTAGGGCCGGCCGTGGCTGCACACCCAGAGGCAACCGCAGGGCTCTTCAGCACGCCCACCCACTTGGTGGGGTCGCCGTGGGCGCACACCCAGAGGCAACCGCAGGCTCCTTCTGCACGCCTTCACCCATCGGTGGGCCGAGTGGCGTACACCCAGAGGCACACGCAAACAGTTCTGCACTCACCCGCGGTGGGTTGGTCGCTGGCCAACCCAGAGGGAAACCGCAGGCCCCTTTCTGCACTCCCACCCACGGTAGGCCGGCCGCGGGCGGCACTCCAGAGGCAAACTCAAACTCTTCTGCATCGCCACCCATCGGGTGGGCCGGGCCGTGGCGCACACTCAGAGGCAAACGCAAACTCTTCTGCACGCTTCACTCCATCGGTGGGCTCGGGCCGGGCGGCAAAACCCCAGAGGTTAACGCAGGGCTCTTCTGCATCGCTTCACACACGGGTGGGCCTTCCGCGGCGCAGCACTCAGGGGAAAAAGCAGCCCTTTCTGCACGCCTACTCCACGGTTGGCCGGGCCGTGCGGCACACCCATAGCCACATGCAAACAGTTCTGCATCAGCCGGCATTCCACGAATAGGCCGCCATGGCTGCACACCCAGAGGCAAACCGCGAGGGCCTTCTGCACGCCCACACTACCGGTGGGCCGCCGCGGCGCACACCCAGAGGCAAACGCGAGGGCCCTTCTGCACGCTCACCCACCGGAGGGCCGGCCGCGGGCGGCGCACCCAGAGGCACATCAGCGAAACAGTTCTGCACGCCACACACGTGTGTTGGTCGCTAAGGCCAACCCAGAGGAAAACCGCGAGGCCCTTTTCTGCCCGGCGCCCCACGGGTAGGCCTACCAGTATGCACACCCAGCGCAACCAAGCAGGTTCCTTCTGCACTTCGCCCACGCACCAGTGTGCCGGCCGAAATGCACACACAGGCACACGCCAACACTCCTGCGCACCACCCACGGTAAGCTGGTCGTTATGCCAACCCAGAAGAAACTGCAGGCCCTTTCTGCTACTCACCCATCGGTAATGGGCCGGCTGCACACCCAGAGGGCAACCGCGAGGGCCTTCTGCAAACTCCACCCACGGGTGGACCGACTGCGGGCGGCACACGGAAGCAAAGTCATAGGCTCCTCTGCACGCCATTGACATCAGGTGTAACGTCAGAAGCGCACAGCCAGAGGCGACCGCAGGCCCTTCTGCACTCCACCCACCGGGATGAGCCCGGCGCGAATAAACACACCCAGAGGCAACCGCGAGCCCTCTGAACGCCCCCACCCATACAGGTGGGCTTTCACCCGGCGGCAAAACCCAGAGGCGCTACGCAAATGGCCTCCGCACGCCTTCACTAGTGTGCCGGGCCGGCTGCATGCGACGGCCAGAGGCCGAACGCGAACCTTCTGCACGCTTCACACATCGGGTGGGCCGCCGAGCGCACAGCCAGAGCAACCGTGATGTCCCTTTCCGCATCGCCACCCGCCAGGTGGCCGCACCGTGGCGCGCACCCAGAGGCACACGCTAAAGAGTTCCGCATCACTTCCCACGGTGGGCTGGAATACCGTGGCGGCAATAACACCCAGAGGTAACTTCGTGCGCTTTCTGCACTTCACCCACGGGTGGCTGGCCGTGGCGGGCGCGACTCCAGAGGAAAACCCGCGAGGCTTCTGCACGACCTCCCACGGGTACCGGCCGCGGAGGCAATAACTCCAGGGGCAACCGCGAGACCTTCTTGCACGCTTCCACCTTTACCGGTGGAGTTTCCGGCCGCAGCGCACCCGGAGCTTTCGCGTTATGCGCCGAAGTTCTGCATCGCCGACCCACGGGTGGCCGCCTGCTGCTGCACACATAGAGGCAACCCAGGGTCTCTCTGCATCGCCCACTCCACTGGTGCCGCCTGCGCGGCACACTCCAGAGGCACACGCGCAGCCAGTTCTCCAGCACATCCACGTTGGGTTCAAGGCTTCACACCCAGAAGAAAAAGCGCCAGTTCTTCTGCGCGCCCACCCACGGGTAGGCCTGCCGTGGCGGCAGCCAGAGGCACACGCAAACAGTTCTGCGGACGCCACACGGCTAATGCGCCCGTACGCGCACACCCAGATGCAAGTGCCGGGCCTTCTGGCACTTTCAGCCACAGGTGTCCGGCCGCGCGCACACCCCAGTGAGTGGCACATCGCGAGAAATGTTCCGCACGCCTCACCCACGGTACCGACCGTGGCGCAGTAACACACCCAGAGGCACACGCAGCTCCAGTTTCTGGCACGCTCCACCCACGTGGTGGCTGGCCGCTAAGTGCTCACCCGAGGAAAACGGTGAGCTTTCTGCACTTTCCACTCCACCGTGGTAGGCCGGGCGCACCCAGAGAGCACACGCAAAACAGCCTCTGCACGCCACCCACGGGTGTTGGCCAGCTAAGCGCCAAACCTGAGGCAACCGCGAGGTTCTTCTGGCATCGCCGACTCCACCGGTAGGTCTACCGCGGGCGCACACCCAGAGGGAGCAGGCCCTTCTGCACCCTCAACCCATGGGCTGATGGCTGCGCGGCTCTTAGAGCCACACGCGAACAGATCTGCATCGCCCACTCCACGTAGTGCCAGCAGGCACACCCAAAGTGCGCACACGCCTACCGAGATCTGCACGCTTCACCCCACGGGTGTAAGCTTGTCGCTAAGGGCACAACCCCAAAAGAAAACAGCAGGGCCTTTCTTGCACGCCTCTGCACCCATCGGGTCGGCTGGCGTGGCGACACCCAGAGGTAACCGCAGAGGCCCTTCTGCATATCCAATTCCACGGGTGGGTCGGGCCGTGTGCGCATTTCACCCAGAGGCAAACGCAGGGTTTCTGCACGCCTGCACCCACCAGGTGATGACCATCTACGGCGGCAGACCCGGCAACCGTGAGGTTTTTCCTGCGACGCCCCACCTACGGCGGGTCGGGCCAGAGCGGCACAGCCAGAGGCAAACGCGAGTCTTTCTGCGCTTTCACCCATCGGTGGGCCGGGCCGCGGGCGCAAACACTCCAGAGGCAAACGAGGCCTTCTGCACGCTACACACTGATGAGCCGGCCGTGGGCAACACGCACCCAGAGGCAAATCCCAGGCACTTCTCCATGCTTCCACTCCATCGGTAGGTCGCCGGCGGTAACACCAGCAAACGCGAGGCACTACCGCATCGCTACCACCCATCGGTGGCCGCCGCGGGCGGCACACCTAGGCAAACGAAAGTCTCTACTGCACGCCTACACTCATCGGTAGGCCAGCCGGGCGGCACAATTCCAGAAGCAACACGCGAAACAGCCTCTGCATTTCCACACTGGTACCGCGAAAGTGGCGGCACATCTGGTGAGCCGCGACGCTAAACTGTTCTGCATCGCCCACCCACGGTAAGCTGGTCGCTGGGCGTCAACCCAGAAGAAACCGCAGGCTATTCTTCACGTACTTCCACTTTATCGGTAGGCCGGCCGCATGCAATAATTCAGAGGCAAACGCGAACCTCTTCAGCATCGCCTCACCCAGGGTGGGCCGCGTCAGTGGCACACCCAGAGGCACGCGAGAGGTTCTTCTGTACTTTCCCACACACGGGTGGGCCTACCGCACGGCAGCAACCAGGAGTGAAAAGAAAAACAGGCTTTCAGCATCGCTCCACTCATCGGTGTCGGGCCGGCCGCGGCATCACCCAAAGCCGCTAATAACGCGAAACAGTACCGCACGCCACCCGGTCAGGTAAGCTTTGGCCCGCTATAGGCCAAACCCAGAAGTTGAAACTGCAGGTTCTTCTGCACGCCCACCGCACGGTGGATGGCCGCGGGCGGCACATTCCAGAGGTAACCGCAGGCCCTCTTCTGCACTTCCCACCCACGGGTGGGCCGCTTCAGCACACCCAGAGGCAAACGCAGGCCCTTCTTCCAGCATCGCCGCACCCACGTGGTGGCCCAGCGCAGCGCACACCAGCAAAGCAAACGCGAGGCTCCTGCTTCGTGACCGCACGGTGTGCCGGCCGTAGCGGCACACCCAGAGCCACCTGCAAACAGTTCCCACCGCCCATCGGTGTCGACAGGGCGTGCACCCAGAGGCACACGAAACATGCCTCTTCACTGCACCACTTACGGCAGTTCATGTGCCACAACCCAGAGGAAAGTCAGCAGGCCCTTCTGCACGCCCGACTCCACTGATGAGCCGGCCGCGCAACACACCCAGAGGCAAACGAAGCGTCCCTTCTGCTACACCACGGGTTGGCCGGGCCGCGGGCGGCATCACTAAAGCGCGCACGACAATGAGTTCTGCACGCCGTAATTCCACGGTGAGCCGGGCCGCTGTGTATCACCAGAGGCGAAACGCGAGACCTCTTCTGCACGCCCACGATCGGGTGCCGTGGCTGCACACCCAGGCGATCCAGGCGCCTTCCGCACCCCACCCAGAGGTGGATTCCAGCGGCGGCGTACACGAGCAGCCACATGCGCGAAACAGTTCTCCAGACGGTGAACCCACGCTAGGTCGGGTTATGGCTGCACACCCAGCAGTGCTAACCGCAGAGGGCCTTCTAGCACGCACTCACCATCGGTGGGCCGTGGCTGTGGCGGCACACCCAGAGGCAAACGCAGGTCTTCTAGTCACGCACCCACAGGTGGGCTGCCGCGCGCAATAATCACCCGCCAGGCAATACTCAAACAGTTCTGCGCGCCAACCCGCGGGTGGGTTGGTCGCTATAGGCCAAACCCAGAGGAAACCGGCAGAGCCCTTTCTGCGCTCTTTCCCACCCGATCGGTAGGCCGGCCGCGGCTGCACACCTCCAGAGGCAAACGCAAACCCTCTGCACGCCCACCCACGGGCTGCGGGCCGGCCGTGGCGCGCAAACGCTAGAGGCGTAACGCAGAGGCCCTTCTGCACTTTCAACACGCGCCTTACCTGGCGTCAATAACCCATGGCGTGCGTAACCTCAGGCTCTTCGCACGCCACTCCATCGGGTGTAGCCGTGGCGTCACACCCAGAGCTACGACACGCAAACAGTTCTGGCAGCACGCCCCACCACGGGTAAGCTGGTCGCTAAGTGCCAACCCTGAAGAAACCGTGCAGGCCCTTTCTGCACGCCTCTACCCGATCGGCAAACGCGTCGGCGCCTACACCCAGATGTAACCGCAGGCTTCTGCACACACCCGCACCAACGTGGTAAGCCGGGCCGCGGCGGCACACTCCAGAGGGCAGCCGCGAGGCTCTTCGGCACGCCCACCCACCGGCGGGTCGGCCGTGGCTGCACACCCAGAGGCAAACCAGTAGGGCTCTTTCTTCATCAGCATCACACAGGAAGCGAAGCCGCCAGAGCGGCTACAGCCAGAGGGCTACCGCAGGCCTCTCTGCCGCTTCACCCACTGATGAGAGCCGGGCCGCTGCAACATCGACACCCAGAGGCAACCGCAGGCTCTTTGCTATCGCCCACCCCACAGGTGGGCTTACACCGTGGCGCACAACCAGGGGCAAACCGCGCTCTTCTCGCACTGCACCCACGGGTGCCGGCCGCGGGCACACCCGAGGGGCAAACCCGTAGGCCCTTCTGCACGCCTGACACAGGTGGGCCGTCAGAAGGGCACAGCCAGAGGCAACCGCAGGCCCTTCTGCACCACCCGCTGATTGTATGAGCCGGGCAAAGCAAGCAACACCCAGAGGCGCAACCGGCGAGGCCCCTCTTACGCTCCAGTCGCTGACCGCAGGCTGCCGTGGTCACGCGTAATAATCCAGAGGGCAAAACGTAGGGTTCTGCTGCGCACCACCAATCCGGTGGCCGGGCTGTGCGTACACAGAGGCAACCGCGGCATCCTTCTGCACGCCCATTCCACTCAGTGTCGGGCGTCGGCGTATGCATCACCCTCGGAGCCACACCAGTCGAAAGCCCAGACGCTGCGACCGTGATCGCTAATAGGCCGCCCATGGCTGCGAAATACACCCAGACACAACCAAGCAGGGTTCTCGCGTATCACCACTTTCCGCGTGGTGGGCCGGCTGTGGTGGCACTTCACCCAGAGGCAAACCGCAGGCCCTTCTGCACTTCATCCACCTCGCGCCGCCGGGCCGTATGCACACCCAGAGGCACAGGCAAAACAGTTCATCGCCTGACCCATCGGGTGCGTTGGTCGCTGCGCCAACCCAGTGAGGAAACCGACGTAGGCCCTTCTGGCAACGACCATCCACGGGTAGGCCTACCGCGGGCGGCACACACCCAGGTGTGACGAGGTTTTCTCGCACTTCTTCACCCACGGTGGAAATCGGGCCAGAGCGCAAGCATAAACTCAATGGCTACACGCCAACAGTTCGGCGTCACCACCCACGGGTACTGCCGGTGCGCCGCGTCAGAAGAAACTGCAGGCCCTGCTGCACGCACCCACGGTGGGCTATCGCCGCATGCACACTCCAGAGGAAGTTCCCCGCAGGGCCTCTCTGCCCACCAGCGCAGCCACCGGACAGCCGCGGGCGGTACACTTTCAGAGTAAGCACGCAGCCCTCCTGCGCGCCCCACACACTACGGGCCTACCGTGCGCAGTACACCCAGGGGAAAAGCGGTGCCCTTCTGCACGCCACTCCAGCGGTGCATGGCCGCCTGCGGCGGCCACCCAGAGTCAGCGACGCGAAACTGCTCCTGCACGCCAACTCCACGGTAAGTTGGTCGCTAAGGCACTAACCCGTGCGGAAACAGTGCGCAGGGCTTTTCACGCGCACCCACGTGGTCGCTGGCGCGAGGCACACCCAGAGGTAACCGCAGGCCCTTCTGCACATCCACTCCACGGGTGGGCCGCCGCGGCGGCACACTCCAGAGGCAAACGCGGTGCCTGCCCCGCCCCACTCACCTGTGCTGACGCATTACGGCGGCAGACTCGCAACCGCAGGTTTCTGGCACTTTCACTCCACGGGTGGGCCGGCCAGCGAAGGGCACAGCCAGAGGCAAACGCAGCCTTCTGCACGCTTCCACCCACTGCAGGGCCGGGCCGTGGCGGCAGCCATCCCAGAGGCAAACCGAGGCCCTTTCTGCACGCCAATAATAATTGACCGGTGAGCCGCCGCGGGCAACACACCCAGCGAGGCAACCAGCAGGCATCTCTCCATGCCCACTCCATCGGTGCGGCCGCCTATGCACACCCAGGGGCAAACGAGGCACTGCCAGCATCGCCCACTCCATCGGTGGTGGCCGTGGCCGCGAAGCGGCACACCCAGGGGCAAAACGCAGGCCCTACCGCACGCACTCCACGTGGTAGGTAGCCGCCGCGGGCCGTGTGCACACCCAGAGCAACACGCGCGAACAGTTCTGCACGCCCCACCGGCACGGTGAGCCGCAGTGGCGGCACACCCAGAGCCGCGACGCGAAACTGTTCTGCACCACCCACCGCGGGGTAAGCTGGTCGCTGGCGTCAACCCAGAAGAAACTGCAGGCCATTCTTCACGCCCCACCCACGTGGTAGGCCGGGCCGTGGCGGCACACTCAGAGGCAAACGCAGAAACCCTTCTGCACGCTTCACCAGGGTGGGCCGACCCGTGGGCGCATCACCCAGAGGCAAACGCGAGGCTTTCTGCACGCTCCACACACGGGTGGGCCCTACCGCGGGCGGCAATAAATCCAGGAGGAAAAACAGGCCCTTCTGCACGCTTCACTCCACGGGTGGGCCGGCCGCGTACACCCGCAAAAGGCACACGCAAACAGTTCTGCACGCTAGCACCCACAGGTAAGCTGGTCGCTATGCCAACCTAGAAGAAACTGCAGGCTCTTCTGCACGCCTACCCACGGGTGGCTGGCCGCGGGCGGCACACCCAGAGGTAACCGCGAGGCCCTTCTGCACTCCCACCCACGGGTGGGTCGGGCCGTTGGGGCACACCCAGAGGCAAACGAGGTTCTTCTGCACGCTTCCACCCACGGGTGGGCCCGCTTGTGGCGTGCACACCCAAAAGCAAACGCAGGGCCCTTCTGCACGCTTCACCCAGGGTGGGCCGGCCGGGCGGCACACCCAGAGCCACCTGCAAACAGTTCTGCACGCCGCCCATCGGTGGGCCGACAGTGGCGCACACCCAGAGGCACACGCAAACAGTTCTTCACGCCTACCTCACGGGTGCGTTCTGGTCATTACGGCCAACCCAGAGGAAACAGCAGGCCCTTCTGCACGCCCACTCACTGATGAGCCGGGCCGTGGCAACACACCCAGAGGCAAACGAAGGCCCTTCTGCGCGCTCACCCACGGGTTGGCCGCCGTGGCTGCACACCCAAAGGCACAGACAAATAGTTCTGCACGCCGACCCACGGGTGAGCCGCCGCTGTGTAACACCAGAGGCAACCGCAGACTTTCTGCACGCCTCACCCATCGGTGGGCCGGGCCGTGGCTGCACAATCGAGGGCAACCGCAGGCCCTTCTGCACCCCCACCCAGAGGTGATCCACCCGTGGGCGGCACACGATAGCCACATGCAAAGAGTTCTGCACGAGAACCCACGGCTAGGCCGGTTATGGCTGCACACCCAGAGGCAACCGCGAGGGCTCTTCAGCACGCCTCACCCACGGGTGGGCCGGGCCGTGGGCGTGCACACCCAGAGGCAAACGAGGTTCTTTCTGCACGCCTTCACCCACAGGTGGGCCGCCGCGGGCGCACACCCACAGGCACACGCAAACAGTTCTGCACGCCAACCTGGCGTGGTGGTTGGTCGCTAAGGCCAACCCCAGAGGAAACCGCGAGGCTCTTCTGCACGCCCCCACCCACGGGTAGGCCGGCCGGCGTGCACACTCCAGAGGCAAACGCGCAAAACCCTTCTGCACGCCCCACCCACGGGTGGGCCGGCCGCGGGCGGCAAACGCAGAGGCTAAACGCAGGCCCCTTCTGCACGCTCACACACGGGTGGGCCCTACCGCTGGGCGGCACACCCAGGGGGGAACCCTCAGGCCCTTCTGCACGCTTCACCCATCGGGTGGGCCGGGCCGTGGCGGCACACCCAGAGCCACACGCAACAGTTCTGCACGCCCCACCCACGGGTAAGCTGGTCGCTAAGGCCAACCCTGAAGAAACTGCAGGCCCTTCTGCACGCCTCACTCATCGGGTGTTCTGGCCGGGCGCCACACTCAGATGTAACCGCGAGGCCCTTCTGCACACCCACCAACCGGTGGGTCGCCGGGCTGTGGCGGCACACCCAGAGGCAGCCGCAGGCTCTTCTGCACGCCTACCCACCGGGTAATGGGCCGTACGGCGGCACACCCAGAGGCAACCGCAGGCCTTTCTTCCCCCACACACAGGTTGGCCGGCCGTGAGCGGCACAGCCAGAGGCTACCGCAGGCTCCTTCTGGCGCTTCACCCACTGATGAGCCGCCGCTGCAACACACCCAGAGGCAACCGCAGGGCTCTTCTGCACGCCCACCCACAGGTGGCCGACCGTGGGCGGCACAACCAGGGGCAACCGCAGGCTCTTCTGCACGCCCCACCCACGGGTGGGGCCGGGCCGCGGGCGCACACCCAGAGGCAACCGTGAGGCTCCTTCTGCACGCCTTTCCACACACAGGTGGGCCGGCCGAGCGCACAGCCAGAGGCAACCGCGAGGCCCTTCTGCACGCCCCACCCACTGATGAGCCGGCAAAGCAACACACCCAGAGGCAACCGCAGGCCCTTCTGCATGCCCACCCACGGGTAGGGCGGCCGTGGCCGCACACCCAGAGGCAAACGCAGGGCCTTCTGCACGCCCACCAACGGGTGGGCCGGCTGTGGTGGCACACCCAGAGGCAACCGCGAGGCCCTTCTGCACGCTTCATCCACCAGTGGGTCGGCCGTGGGCGGCACACCCCGAGCCACACGCGAAACAGTTCTGCACGCCACACTCCACGAATAGGCCGCCCATGGCTGCACACCCAGACACAACCGCGAGGGTTTTCTGCACGCCCACCCACGGGTGGGCCGGCTGTGGCGGCACACCCAGAGGCAACCGCAGGCCCTTCTGCACGCCCCCATCCACCAGTGGGCCGGCCGTGGGCGTGCACACCCAGAGGCACACGCAAACAGTTCTGCACGCCCCACCCACGGGTGTGTTGGTCGCTAAGCGCCAACCCAGAGGAAACCGCAGGCCTCTTTCTGCACTGCGACCATCCACGGGTAGGCCTACCGTGGCGGCACACCCAGGGGGAAAACGCAGGCCCTTCTGCACGCCCCACCCACGGGTGGGCCGGCCGTGAGCGCACAACCAATGGCACACGCCAACAGTTCTGCACGCCCCACCCACGGGTACGCTTGGTCGCTGGTACAACCCAGAAGAAACTGCAGGCCCTTCTGCACGCCCACCCATCGGTGGGCCGGCCGTGGGCTGCACACCCAGAGGAAACCGTGAGGGCCTTCTGCACACCCACCAACGAAGTCGACCAGCCGCGGGCGGCACACTCCCAGAGGCAAACGCAGGCCCTTCTGCACGCCCACCACACGGGTGGGCCTACCGTGGCGGCACACCCAGGGGGAAAAGCAGGCCCTTCTGCACGCCTTCACCCACGTGGTGGGCCGGCCGGGCGGCACACCCAGAGTCACACGCAAACAGTTCTACACGCCCACCCACGGGTGGGCCGGCCGGGCGGCACACCCAGAAGAAACTGCAGGCCCTTCTGCACGCTTCTCCCATCGGTGTGCTGGCCGTGGCTGCACACCCAGATGTAACCGCAGGGCCCTTCTGCACACCCACACACAGGGTGGGCCGGGCCGTGGCGGCACACCCAGGGGCAAACGCGAGGCCCTACTGCACGCCCCACCCACGGGTGGGCCGGCCGTGGCGGCACACCCAGAGGCAAACGTAGGCTCTTCTGCACGCCCTTCACCCACGGGTGGCCGCGCAGGGCGGCACACCCAAAAGCAAACGCAGGCTCTTCTGCACGCTCACCCAGGGTGGGCCGGCCGTGGCGGCACACCCAGAGCCACCTGCAAACAGTTCTGCACGCCTACCCACGGGTGGGCCGGGCAGTGGCGGCACACCCAGAGGCACACGCAAACAGTTCTTCACGCTCACCACGGGTGTTCTGGCCACAGCGTCAACCCAGAGGAAACAGCAGGCTCTTCTGCACGCCCCCCACTCACTGATGAGCCGGCCGTGGCAAGACACACCCAGAGGCAAACGGCAGGTCTCTTCTGCGCGCCCCTACTCCACGGGTTGGGCCGCCGTGGCGGCACACCCAAAGGCACAGGCAATAGTTCTGCACGCCGACCCACGGGTGAGCCGGCCGCTGTGTAACACCAGAGGCAACCGCGAGACCTTTTCTGCACGCCTCACCCACGGGTGGGCCGGGCCGTGGCTGCACACCCAGGGCAACCGCGAGGCCCTTCTGCACCCCCCACCCAGAGGTGAGCTACCCTGCGGCGCACACGATAGCCACATGCAAAGCGCTCTGCACGAACCCACGGCTAGGCCGCTATGGCTGCACACCCAGAGGCAACCGCGAGGGCCTTCAGCACGCCCACCCACGGGTGGGTCGGCCGTGGGCGCACACCCAGAGGCAACCGCAGGCTCTTCTGCACTTCACCCACAGGTGGGTCGGCCGTATGCACACCCAGAGGCACACGCGAAACAGTTCTGCACGCCCCACCTGCGGGTGGGTTGGTCGCTGCGCCAACCCAGAGGAAACCGCGAGGCTCTTCTGCACGCCCCACCCACGGGTAGGCCGGCCGTAGGGCGGCACACTCCAGAGGCAAACGCGAAATCCCTTCTGCACGCTTCACCCACGGGTGGGCCGGCCGTGCGGCAAACGCAGAGGCATAACGCAGGCCCTTCTGCACGCTCCACACACACGGGTGGGCCTACCGTGGCTGCACACCCAGGGGGAAACTCAGGCCCTTCTGCACGCCCCACCCACGGTGGGCCGGCCGTGGGCGGGCACACCCAGAGCCACACGCAAACAGTTCTGCACGCCTACCCATCGGTAAGCTGGTCGCTAGCGGCCAACCCTGAAGAAACTGCAGGCCCTTCTGCACGCCTACCCACGGGTGTTCTGGGCCGTGGGCGCACACCCAGATGTAACCGCAGGCCCTTCTGCACACTCACTAACGGGTGGGCCGGCCGTGGGCGGCACACCCAAAGGCAAACGTAGGCCCTACTGCACGCCCCACACTACGGGTGGGCTCGCCGTGGCGCACACCCAGAGCCACACGCAGTCAGTTCTGCACGCCCACCCACGGGTGGGCCGCCGCTGGCGCACACCCAGAGGCACACGCAAACAGTTCTGCACGCCCACCCACGGGAAAGCTGGTCGCTAGGGCACAACCCAGAAGAAACTGCAGGCTCTTCTGCACGCCCCACCCACGGGTGGGCTGGCCGTGGTGGCACAACCAGAGGTAACTGCAGGCCCTTCTGCACGCCTAACCACGTGGTGGGTCGGCCGGGCTGCACACCCAGAGGCAAACTGCAGGGCTATTCTGCACACCCAACAACGGGTGGGTCGGGCGTGGGCGGCACACCCAGAGGCAACCGCAGGCCTTTTCTGCACGCCTCACCCACGGGTGGGCCCTGCCGTGGCGGAACAACCCAGAGCGCAACCGCAGGCCCTTCTGCACGCCCACCCACGGTGGGCCGGCCGTGCGACACACCCAGAGGGCAACCGCAGGCCCTTCTGCACGCTTCACCCACGGGTGGGCCGGCCGTGGGCGCACACCCAGAGGCACACGCAAACAGTTCTGAACGCCCCACCCACGGGTAGGCCGGCCGTTGCTGCACACCCAGAGGCAACCGCAGGGCTCTTTCTGCACGCCCACCCACTGGTGGGTCGGCCGTGGGCGGGCACACTCAGAGGCAACCGTGAGGTTTCTTTCTTCACGCCTCACCCACGGGTGGGCCGGCCGTGGCGCACACTCAGCGGGAAACGCGAAACCCTTCTGCACGCCTCACCTACTGGTGGGGTCGGCCGTGGGCGTGCACACCCAGAGGCAAACACAAACCCTTCTGCACGCCCCACCCACGGATTGGTCGGGCCGTGGCGTGCACAGCCAGAGACACACGCAAACAGTTGTGCACGCTCACACACGGGTGGGCCGGCCGCTAGCGCACACCCAGAGGCAAACGCAGGCCATTCTGCACGCCCCCACACACGTGGTAGGCCGGCCGGGCTGCACACCCAGAGGCACAGGCAAACAGTTCTGCACGCCCCACCCACGGGTAAGCTGGTCGCTATGCCAACCCAGAAGAAACTGCAGGCCCGCTCTGCACGCCCCACTGACGGGTGTGCTGGCCGTGGCGGCACACCCAGATGTATCCGCAGGCCCTTCTGCACTCCACCCACGTGGTAGGCCGGCCGTGGCTGCACACCCAGAGGAAACCGCAGGGCTTTCTGCACGCCCACCCACTGGTGGGTCGGGCCGCGGGCGGCACACCCAGAGTCAACCGCAGGCCCTTCTTCACGCTTCACCCACAAGTGGGTCGGGCCGTAGCGGCACACCCAGAGGCAACCGCAGGCTCCTTCTGCACGCCTTCACCCACGGGTGGGCCGGCCGCGGGCGCACACCCAGAGGCACACGCAAACAGTTCTGCACGCCTACCCACGGGTGGGTTGGTCGCTATGCCAACCCAGAGGAAACCGCAGGCCCTTCTGCACACCCCACCCACGGGTAGTCCGGCCGTGGGCGTGCACACCAGAGGCAAACGCAAACCCTTCTGCACGCCCACCCAGGGGTGGGCCGGCCGTGGCGGCACACTCAGAGGCAAACGCAAACCCTTCTGCACGCCCACACACGGGTGGGCCGGCCGTGGCGGAACACCCAGAGTCAACCGCAGACCCTTCTGCACGCCCACCCACGGGTGGGCCGCCCGTGGCGGCACAGCCAGAGGCACACGCAAACAGTTCTGCACGCCCACCCACGGGTGGGCCGGCCGTGGCGGCACACCCAGAGGCACACGCAAACAGTTCTGCACGCCCCATCCACGTGGAAAGCTGGTCGCTAGCGCCAACCCAGAAGAAACTGCAGGTTCTTTCTGCACGCCTCCACCCACGGGTGGGCTGGCCGTGGAGGCACACCCAGAGGTAAACGCATGCCCTTCTGCACTCCCCACCCACGGGTAGGCCGGCCGTGGCTGCACACCCAGGGGCAAACGCAGGCCCTTCAGCACACACACACCAACGGGTGGGCTCTGCCGGGCGCACACCCAGAGGCAACCGCAGGCCCTTCTGCACGCCCACCCACGGGTAGGCCGGCCGTGGCGGCACACCCAGAGCCACACGCAAACAGTTCTGCACGCCCACCCACGGGTAGGCCGGCCATGGCTGCACACGCAGAGACACACGCAAACAGTTCTGCACGCCCACCCACGGGTAGGCCGGCAGTGGCGGCGCACCCAAAGGCACACGCAAACAGTGCTGCACGCCCAGCCACGGGAAAGCCGGTCGCTTCGCCAACCCAGAAAAAACTGCAGGCTCTTTCTGCACGCCTTCACCCACTGGTGGGTCGGCCGTGGCGGCACACCCAGAGGCAACCGCGAAACCCTTCTGCACGCCCCACACTCGGGTGGGTTGGTCGCTGCGCCAACCCAGAGGAAACCGCAGGCCCATCTGCACCCCCTCCCACGTGGTAGGCCGGCCGTGGGCGTGCACACCCAGGGGCAAACGCGAAACCATCCTGCACGCCCACCCACGGGTGAGCCGGCCGTGGGCGGCACACCCAGAGGCAAACGCAGGCTCTTCTGCACTCCCCCCCAACCACGGGAGGGCCGGCCGTGGTGGCACACCAAGAGGCACACGCAAACAGTTCTGCACGCCCACCTACGGGTGGGTTGGTCGCTATGCCAACCCAGAGGAAACCGCAGGCCCTTCTGCAAGCCCAACCACGGGTGGGCCGGCCGTGGCGGCACACACGGAGGCAAACGCAGGCCCTTCTGCACGCCCCACACACGGGTGGGCCCTACCGTGGCGGCACACTCAGGGGGAAAAGCAGGCCCTTCTGCACGCTTCACCCACGGGTGGGCCGCCGCGCGCCACACCCAGAGGCACACGCAAACAGTTCTGCACGCCCCACCCACGGGTTGGCCGCCCCGGCGTGCACACCCAATGGCAAACGCAGAACAGTTCTGCACGCCCCACCCACGGGTAAGCTGGTCGCTAGCGCCAACCCAGAAGAAATTGCAGGCTCTTCTGCACGCCCCCACACGTGGTGGGCCTACCGTGGCGCACATCCAGAGGTAATCGCAGGCCCTTCTGCACTCCCACCATCGGGTGGGCCGGCCGTATGCACACTCAGCGGGAAACGCAAACCCTTCTGCACGCCCACCTACTGGTGGGCCGGCCGTGGCGGCACACTCAGAGGCAAACACAAACCCTTCTGCACGCCCACCCACGGATTGGCCGGCCGTGGCGGCACAGCCAGAGACACACGCAAACAGTTGTGCACGCCCACACACGGGTGGGCCGGCCGTTGCGGCACACCCAGAGGCAAACGCAGGCCCTTCTGCACGCCCACACACGGGTAGGCCTGTCGGGGCTGCACACCCAGAGGCAACCGCAGGGCCTTCTGCACACCCACCAACGGGTGGGCCGGCCGTGGCGGCACACCCAGGGGAAAATGAAGGCCCTACGGCACGCCCACCCACGGGTGGGCCGGCCGTGACGGCACACCCAGAGGCAAACGCAGGCCCTTCTGCACGCCCACACACGGGTGGGCCTACCGTGGCGGCACACTCAGGGGGAACCTCAGGCCCTTCTGCACGCCCACCCACGGGTGGGCCGGCCGTGGCTGCACACCCAGAGCCACACGCAAACAGTTCTGCACGCCCACCCAGGGGTGGGCCGGCCGTGGCGGCACACCCAGAGGCACACGCAAACAGTTCTGCACGCCCACCCACGGGTAAGCTGGTCGCTAAGGCCAACCCAGAAGAAACTGCAGGCCCGTCTGCACGCCCACTCACGGGTGTGCTGGCCGTGGCGGCACACCCAGATGTATCCGCAGGCCCTTCTGCACTCCACCCACGGGTAGGCCGGCCGTGGCTGCACACCCAGAGGAAACCGCAGGGCTTTCTGCACGCCCACCCACTGGTGGGCCGGCCGTGGCGGCACACCTAGAGTCAACCGCAGGCCCTTCTTCACGCCCACCCACGGGTGGGCCGGCCGTGGCGGCACACCCAGAGGCAACCGCAGGCCCTTCTGCACGCCCACCCACGGGTGGGCCGGCCGTGGCGGCACACCCAGAGGCACACGCAAACAGTTCTGCACGCCCACCTACGAGTGGGTTGGTCGTTGCGTCAACCCAGAGGAAACCGCAGTCCCTTCTGCACGCCCTCCCACGGGTAGGCCGGCCGTGGCGGCACACTCAGAGGCAAACGCAAACCCTTCTGCACGCCCACCCACGGGTGGGCCGGCCGTGACGGCACACCCAGAGGCAAACGCAGGCCCTTCTGCACGCCCACCCACGGGTAAGCTGGTCGTTGCGTCAACCCAGAGGAAACCGCAGGCCCTTCTGCCCGCCCACACACAGGAGGGCCGGCCGTGGCAGCACACCCAGAGGCACACGCAAACAGTTCTGCACGCCCTACCACGAGTGGGCCGGCCGTTGCGGCACGCCCATAGCCACACGCAAAGAGTTGTGCACGCCCACCCACGGGTGGGCCGGCCGTGGCGGCACACCCAGAGGCACACGCAAACAGTTCTGCACGCCCACCCACGGGTAAGCTGGTCGTTGCGTCAACCCAGAAGAAACTGCAGGCTATTCTGCACGCCCACCCACGGGTGGCCTGGCCGTGGCGGCACACCCAGAGGTAACCGCAGGCCCTTCTGCACTCCCACCCACGGGTAGGCCGGCTGTGGCTGCACACCCAGAGGCAAACGCAGGCCCTTCTGCACACCCACCAACGGGTGGGCCGGCCGTGGCGGCACACCCAGAGGCAATGGCAGGCCCTTCTGCACGCCCATTCACGGGTGGGCACGCCGTGGCTGCACAACCAGGAGCAAGCGCAGGCACTTTTGCACGCCCACCCACGGGTAGGCCGGCCGTGGCGGCACACCCAGAGGCACACGCAAACAGTTCTGCACGCCCACCCACGGGTGGGCCGGCCGTGAGCGGCAAACCCAGAGGCAACCGCAGGGCCTTCTGCACGCCCACTCACGGGTGGGCCGGCCGTTGCGGCACACCCAGAGCCACACGCATACAGTTCTGCACGCCCACCCACGGGTTGGCCGACCGTGGCGGAACACCCAGAGGCAAACGCAAACAGTTTTGCACGCCCAGTTACGGGAGGGCCGGTCGTTGCGTCAACCCAGAGGAAACCGCAGGCCCTTCTGCCCGCCCACCCACAGGTGGGCCGGCCGTGGCGGCACACCCAGGGGCAACGGCAGGCCCTTCTGCACGCCCACCCACGGGTGGGCCGGCCGTGGCGGCACACACAGAGGCAACCTCAGGCCCTTCTGCACGCCCACACACAGGTGGGCCGGCCGAAGCAACACAGCCAGAGGCAACCGCAGGCCCTTCTGCACGCCCACCCACTGATGAGCCGGCCGTGGCAACACACCCAGAGGAAACCGCAGGCCCTTCTGCACGCCCACCCACGGGTGGGCCTACCGTGGCGGCACACCCAGAGGCACACGCAAATAGTTCTGCACGCCCACCCACGGGTAGGCCGGCCGTTGCTGCACACCCAGAGGCAACCGCAGGGCCTTCTGCACGCCCACCCACTGGTGGGCCGGCCGTGGCGGCACACCCAGAGGCAACCGCAGGCCCTTCTTCACGCCCACCCACGGGTGGGCCGGCCGTGGCGGCACACCCAAAGGCAACCGCAGGCCCTTTTTCACGCCCACGCACGGGTAGGCCGGCTGTGGCGGCACACCCAGGGGAAAATGCAGGCCCTAATGCACGCCCACCCACGGGTGGGCCGGCCGTGGCGGCACACCCAGAGGCACACGCAAACAGTTCTGCACGCCCACCCACGGGTGGGCCTGCCGTGGCGGCACACCCAATGGCAAACGCAAACAGTTCTGCACGCCCACCCACGGGAAAGCTGGTCGTTGCGTCAACCCAGAAGAAACTGCAGGCCCTTCTGCACGCCCACCCACGGGTGGGCTGGCCGTGGCGGCACACCCAGAGGTAATCGCAGGCCCTTCGGCATGCCCACCCACGGGTAGGCCGGCCGTGGCTGCACACCCAGAGGCAACCGCAGGGCCTTCTGCACACCCACCCACTGGTGGGCCGGCCGTGGCTGCACACCCAGAGGCAAACGCAAACCCTTCTTCACGCCCACCCACGAATGGGCCGGCCGTGGCGGTACACTCAGAGGCAAACGCAAACCCTTCTGCACGCCCACCCACGGGTGGGCCGGCCGTGGCGGCACACCCAGAGGCAACCGCAGGCCCTTCTGCACGCCCACACACGGGTGGGCCGGCCGTGGCGGCACACCCCGGGGCAAACTCAGGCCCTTCTGCACGTTCACCCACGGGTGGGCTGGCCGTGGCGGCACACCCAGATGTACCCGCAGGCCCTTCTGCACTCCCACCCACGGGTAGTCCGGCCGTGGCTGCACACCCAGAGGCAACCGCAGGGCCTTCTGCACACCCACCAATGGGTGGGCCGGCCGTGGCGGCACACCCAGGAGCAACCGCAGGCCCCACTCCACGCCCACGCAGGGGTGGGCCGGCCGTGGCGGCACACCCAGAGGCACACGCAAACAGTTCTGCACGCCCACCCACGGGTGGGCCGGCCGTGGCGGCACACCCAGAGGCACACGCAAACAGTTCTGCACGCCCACCCACGGGTAAGTTGGTCGTTGCGTCGACCCGTTAGAAACTGCAGGCTTTCCTGCACGCCCACCCACGGGTAGGCCGGTCGTGGCTGCACACCCAGAGGAAAACGCAGGGCCTTCTGCACACCCACCATCGGGTGGGTCGGCCGTGGCAGCACACCCAGAGGCAAACGCAGGCAGTTCTGCACGCCCACCAACGGGTAAGCTGGTCGTTGCGTCAACCCAGAGGAAACCGCAGGCCCTTCTGCCCGCCCACCCACAGGTGGGCCGGCCGTGGCAGCACACCCAGAGGCACACTCAAATAGTTCTGAACGCCCACCCACGGGTGGGCCGGCCGTTGCTGCACACCCAGAGGCAACCGCAGGGCCTTCTGCACGCCCACCCACTGGTGGGCCGGCCGTGGCGGCACACCCAGAGGCAACCGCAGGCCCTTCTTCACGCCCACCCACGGGTGGGCCGGCCGTGGCGGCACACCCAGAGGCAACCGCAGGCCCTTCTTCACGCCCTCCCACGGGTGGGCCGGCCGTGGCGGCACACCCAGAGGCACACGCAAACAATTCTGCACGCTCACCTACGGGTGGGTTGGTCGTTGCGTCAACCCAGAGGAAACCGCAGGCCCTTCTGCACGCCCTCCCACGGGTAAGCCGGCCGTGGCGGCACACTCAGAGGCAAACGCAAACCCTTCTGCACGCCCACCCACGGGTGGGCCGGCCGTGACGGCACACCCAGAGGCAAACGCAGGCTCTTCTGCACGCCCACCCACGGGTAAGCTGGTCGTTGCGTCAACCCAGAGGAAACCGCAGGCCCTTCTGCCCGCCCACCCACAGGTGGGCCGGCCGTGGCAGCACACCCAGAGGCACACGCAAACAGTTCTGCACGCCCTACCACGAGTGGGCCGGCCGTTGCGGCATGCCCATAGCCACACGCAAAGAGTTGTGCACGCCCACCCACGGGTGGGCCTACCGTGGCGGCACATCCAGAGGTAATCGCAGGCCCTTCTGCACTCCCACCATCGGGTGGGCCGGCCGTGGCGGCACACTCAGCGGGAAACGCAAACCCTTCTGCACGCCCACCTACTGGTGGGCCGGCCGTGGCGGCACACTCAGAGGCAAACACAAACCCTTCTGCACGCCCACCCACGGATTGGCCGGCCGTGGCGGCACAGCCAGAGACACACGCAAACAGTTGTGCACGCCCACACACGGGTGGGCCGGCCGTTGCGGCACACCCAGAGGCAAACGCAGGCCCTTCTGCACGCCCACACACGGGTAGGCCGGTCGGGGCTGCACACCCAGAGGCAACCGCAGGGCCTTCTGCACACCCACCAACGGGTGGGCCGGCCGTGGCGGCACACCCAGGGGAAAATGAAGGCCCTACGGCACGCCCACCCACGGGTGGGCCGGCCGTGGCGGCACACCCAGAGGCAAACGCAGGCCCTTCTGCACGCCCACACACGGGTGGGCCTACCGTGGCGGCACACTCAGGGGGAACCTCAGGCCCTTCTGCACGCCCACCCACGGGTGGGCCGGCCGTGGCGGCACACCCAGAGCCACACGCAAACAGTTCTGCACGCCCACCCAGGGGTGGGCCGGCCGTGGCGGCACACCCAGAGGCACACGCAAACAGTTCTGCACGCCCACCCACGGGTAAGCTGGTCGTTGCGTCAACCCAGAAGAAACTGCAGGCCCGTCTGCACGCCCACTCACGGGTGTGCTGGCCGTGGCGGCACACCCAGATGTATCCGCAGGCCCTTCTGCACTCCACCCACGGGTAGGCCGGCCGTGGCTGCACACCCAGAGGAAACCGCAGGGCTTTCTGCACGCCCACCCACTGGTGGGCCGGCCGTGGCGGCACACCTAGAGTCAACCGCAGGCCCTTCTTCACGCCCACCCACTGATGAGCCGGCCGTGGCAACACACCCATAGGAAACCGCAGGCCCTTCTGCACGCCCACCCACGGGTGGGCCTACCGTGGCGGCACACCCAGAGGCACACGCAAATAGTTCTGAACGCCCACCCACGGGTAGGCCGGCCGTTGCTGCACACCCAGAGGCAACCGCAGGGCTATCTGCACGCCCACCCACTGGTGGGCCGGCCGTGGCGGCACACCCAGAGGCAACCGCAGGCCCTTCTTCACGCCCACCCACGGGTGGGCCGGCCGTGGCGGCACACCCAGAGGCAACCGCAGGCCCTTCTTCACGCCCTCCCACGGGTGGGCCGGCCGTGGCGGCACACCCAGAGGCACTACGCAAACAGTTCTGCACGCCCACCCACGGGTAACCTGGTCGTTGCGTCAACCCAGAAGAAACTGCAGGCTATTCTGCACGCCCACCCACGGGTGGGCTGGCCGTGGCTGCACACCCAGAGGTAACCGCAGGCCCTTCTGCACTCCCACCCACGGGTAGGCCGGCTGTGGCTGCACACCCAGAGGCAAACGCAGGCCCTTCTGCACACCCACCAACGGGTGGGCCGGCCGTGGCGGCACACCCAGAGGCAAACGCAAACAGTTCTGCACGCCCAGTTACGGGAGGGCCGGTCGTTGCGTCAACCCAGAGGAAACCGCAGGCCCTTCTGCCCGCCCACCCACAGGTGGGCCGGCCGTGGCGGCACACTCAGGGGCAACGGCAGGCCCTTCTGCACGCCCACCCACGGGTGGGCCGGCCGTGGCGGCACACACAGAGGCAACCTCAGGCCCTTCTGCACGCCCACACACAGGTGGGCCGGCCGTAGCAACACAGCCAGAGGCAACCGCAGGCCCTTCTGCACGCCCACCCACTGATGAGCCGGCCGTGGCAACACACCCAGAGGAAACCGCAGGCCCTTCTGCACGCCCACCCACGGGTGGGCCTACCGTGGCGGCACACCCAGAGGCACACGCAAATAGTTCTGCACGCCCACCCACGGGTAGGCCGGCCGTTGCTGCACACCCAGAGGCAACCGCAGGGCCTTCTGCACGCCCACCCACTGGTGGGCCGGCCGTGGCGGCACACCCAGAGGCAACCGCAGGCCCTTTTTCACGCCCACCCACGGGTGGGCCGGCCGTGGCGGCACACCCTAAGGCAACCGCAGGCCCTTTTTCACGCCCACCCATGGGTGGGCCGGCTGTGGCGGCACACCCAGGGGAAAATGCAGGCCCTAATGCACGCCCACCCACGGGTGGTCCGGCCGTGGCGGCACACCCAGAGGCAAACGCAGGCCCTTCTGCACGCCCACACACGGGTGGGCCTACCGTGGCGGCACACCCCGGGGCAACCTCAAGCCCTTCTGCACGCCCACCCACGGGTGGGCCGGCCGTGGCGGCACACCCAGAGGCACACCCAAACAGTTCTGCACGCCCACCCACGCGTGGGCCGGTCCGTGGCGGCACACCCAGAGGCACACGCTAACAATTCTGCACGCCCACTTACGGGTGTTCTGGTCATTGCGTCAACCCAGAGGAAACAGCAGGCCCTTCTGCACGCCCACTCACTGATGAGCCGGCCGTGGCAACACACCCAGAGGCAAACGAAGGCCCTTCTGCGCGCCCACCTACGGGTTGGCCGGCCGTGGCGGCACACCCAAAGGCACAGGCAAATAGTTCTGCACGCCGACCCACGGGTGAGCCGGCCGTTGTGTAACACCAGAGGCAACCGCAGACCCTTCTGCACTCCCACCCACGGGTGGGCCGGCCTTGGCGGGACACCCAGGGGCAAACGCAGGCCCTTCTCCACGCCCACCCACGGGTGGGCCGGCCGTGGCTGCACACCCAGGGGCAACCGCAGGCCCTTCTGCACCCCCACCCAGAGGTGAGCCACCCGTGGCGGCACACGCATAGCCACATGCAAAGAGTTCTGCACGAGAACCCACGGCTAGGCCGGCCATGGCTGCACACCCAGAGGCAACCGCAGGGCCTTCAGCACGCCCACCCACGGGTGGGCCGGCCGTGGCGGCACACCCAGAGGCAACCGCAGGCCCTTCTGCACGCCCACCCACAGGTGGGCCGGCCGTGGCGGCACACCCAGAGGCACACGCAAACAGTTCTGCACGCCCACCTGCGGGTGGGTTGGTCGTTGCGTCAACCCAGAGGAAACCGCAGGCCCTTCTGCACGCCCACCCACGGGTAGGCCGGCCGTGGCGGCACACTCAGAGGCAAACTCAAACCCTTCTGCACGCCCACCCACGGGTGGGCCGGCCGTGGCGGCACACTCAGAGGCAAACGCAAACCCTTCTGCACGCCCACCCACGGGTGGGCCGGCCGTGGCGGCAAACCCAGAGGCGAACGCAGGCCCTTCTGCACGCCCACACACGGGTGGGCCTTCCGTGCGGCACACCCAGGGGGAAAAGCAGGCCCTTCTGCACGCCCACCCACGGGTTGGCCGGCCGTGGCGGCACACCCATAGCCACATGCAAACAGTTCTGCACGCGCACCCACGAATAGGCCGGCCATGGCTGCACACCCAGAGGCAACCGCAGGGCCTTCTGCACGCCCACCCACTGGTGGGCCGGCCGTGGCGGCACACCCAGAGGCAAACGTAGGGCTTCTGCACGCCCCACCCACCGGAGGGCCGGCCGTAAGGCGCACTCCAGAGGCACACGCAAACAGTTCTGCACGCCACACACGGGTGTGTTGGTCGCTATGCCAACCCAGAGGAAACCGCAGGCCCTTCTGCCCGCCCCTCCCACGGGTAGGCCTACCGTGGCGGCACACCCAGGGGGAAAAACAGGCCCTTCTGCACGCCCACCCACGAGTGGGCCGGCCGTAGCGGCACACCCAAAGGCACACGCCAACAGTTCTGCACGCCCACCCACGGGTAAGCTGGTCGTTGCGTCAACCCAGAAGAAACTGCAGGCCCTTCTGCACGCCCACCCACGGGTGGGCCGGCCGTGGCTGCACACCCAGAGGCAACCGCAGGGCCTTCTGCACACCCACCCACGGGTGGACCGACCGTGGCGGCACACCCAGAAGCAACCGCAGGCCCTTCTGCACGCCCACACACAGGTGGGCCGGCCGTAGCGGCACAGCCAGAGGCAACCGCAGGCCCTTCTGCACGCCCACCCACTGATGAGCCCGCCGTAACAACACACCCAGAGGCAACCGCAGGCCCCTCTGAACGCCCACCCACAGGTGGGCCGACCGTGGCGGCAAACCCAGAGGCACACGCAAATAGTTCTGCACGCCCACACACAGGTGGGCCGGCCGTGGCGGCACAGCCAGAGGCCACCGCAAACCCTTCTGCACGCCCACACACGGGTGGGCCGGCCGTAGCGGCATAGCCAGAGGCAACCGCATGCCCTTCTGCACGCCCACCCACAGGTGGGCCTACCGTGGCGGCACACCCAGAGGCACACGCAAATAGTTCCGCACGCCCCCCCACGGGTGGGCTGGCCGTGGCGGCACACCCAGAGGTAACTGCAAGCCCTTCTGCACGCCCACCCACGGGTGGGCTGGCCGTGGCGGCGCACCCAGAGGAAACCGCAGGCCCTTCTGCACGACCTCCCACGGGTGGGCCGGCCGTGGAGGCACACCCAGGGGCAACCGCAGGACCTTCTGCACGCCCACCCACGGGTGAGCCGGCCGTGGCGGCACACCCAGAGCCACATGCAAACAGTTCTGCACGCCCACCCACGGGTGGGCCGCCCGTTGCTGCACACCCAGAGGCAAACGCAGGGACTTCTGCACGCCCACCCACTGGTGGGCCGGCCGTGGCGGCACACTCAGAGGCACACGCAAACAGTTCTCCACGCCCACCTACGGGTGGGTTGGTCTTTGCGTCACACCCAGAAGAAAGCGCAAGCCCTTCTGCACGCCCACCCACGGGTAGGCCTGCCGTGGCAGCACACCCAGAGGCACACGCAAACAGTTCTGCACGCCCACACACGGTTGGCCGGCCGTAGCGGCACACCCAGATGCAAGTGCCGGGCCTTCTGCACGCCCAGCCACAGGTGGTCCGGCCGTGGCGGCACACCCAGAGGCACACGCAAAATGTTCTGCACGCCCACCCACGGGTGGGCCGACCGTGGCGGCACACCCAGAGGCACACGCAAACAGTTCTGCACGCCCACCTACGGGTGGGCTGGTCGTTGCGTTCACCCAGAGGAAACCGCAGGCCCTTCTGCACGCCCACCCACCGGTGGGCCGGCCGTGGCGGCACACCCAGAGGCACACGCAAACAGTTCTGCACGCCCACCCACGGGTGGGTTGGTCGTTGCGTCAACCCAGAGGCCACCGCAGGCCCTTCTGCACGCCGACCCACGGGTAGGTTTACCGTGGCGGCACACCCAAAGGGAAAAGCAGGCCCTTCTGCACTCCCACCCATGGGTTGGATGGCTGTGGCGGCGCCCTTAGAGCCACACGCAAACAGATCTGCACGCCCACCCACGGGTGGGCCGGCCGTAGCGGCACACCCAAAGGCACACGCCAACAGTTCTGCACGCCCACCCACGGGTAAGCTGGTCGTTGCGTCAACCCAAAAGAAACAGCAGGGCCTTCTGCACGCCCACCCACGGGTCGGCTGGCGGTGGCGACACACCCAGAGGTAACCGCAGGCCCTTCTGCACATCCACCCACGGGTGGGCCGGCCGTGGCGGCACACCCAGAGGCAAACGCAGGGCCTTCTGCACGCCCACCCACAGGTGGGCCGACCATGGCGGCAGACCCCGGGGCAACCGCAGGCTCTTCTGCACGCCCACCCACGGGTGGGCCGGCCGTAGCGGCACAGCCAGAGGCAAACGCAGGCCCTTCTGCACGCCCACCCACGGGTGGGCCGGCCGTGGCGGCACACTCAGAGGCAAACGCAGGCCCTTCTGCACGCCCACACACTGATGAGCCGGCCGTGGCAACACACCCAGAGGCAACCGCAGGCACTTCTCCATGCCCACCCACGGGTGGGCCGGCCGTGGCGGCACACCCAGGGGCAAACGCAGGCACAATCCACGCCCACCCACGGGTGGGCCGGCCGTGGCGGCACACCCAGGGGCAAACGCAGGCCCTACTGCACGCCCACCCACGGGTAGGCCGGCCGTGGCGTACACCCAGAGCAACACGCAACAGTTCTGCACGCCCCACCCACGGTGGGCCGGCAGTGGCGGCACACCCAGAGTCGACGCGAAACTGTTCTGCACGCCCCACCCACGGGAAAGCTGGTCGCTATGGCCAACCCAGAAGAAACTGCAGGCCATTCTTCACGCCCACCCACGGGTAGGCCGGCCGTGGCGGCACACCCAGAGGCAAACGCAAACAGTTCTGCACGCCCAGTTACGGGAGGGCCGGTCGTTGCGTCAACCCAGAGGAAACCGCAGGCCCTTCTGCCCGCCCACCCACAGGTGGGCCGGCCGTGGCGGCACACTCAGGGGCAACGGCAGGCCCTTCTGCACGCCCACCCACGGGTGGGCCGGCCGTGGCGGCACACACAGAGGCAACCTCAGGCCCTTCTGCACGCCCACACACAGGTGGGCCGGCCGTAGCAACACAGCCAGAGGCAACCGCAGGCCCTTCTGCACGCCCACCCACGGATGAGCCGGCCGTGGCAACACACCCAGAGGAAACCGCGAGGCCCTTCTGCACGCCCCACCCACGGGTGGGCCTACCGAAGGCACACCCAGAGGCACACGCAAATAGTTCTGCACGCCCACCCACGGGTGGGCCCGGGCCCGTTGCTGCACACCCAGAGGCAAACCGCAGGGCCTTCTGCACGCCCACCCACTGGTGGGTCGGGCCGTGGTGCGGCACACCCAGAGGCAACCGCGAGGGCCCTTTTTCACGCCCCACCCACGGGTGGGTCGGGCCCGTATGGCGGCACACCCTAAGGCAACCGCAGGCCCTTTTTCACGCTCACCCACGGTGGGCCGGCTGCGCGGCACACCCAGGGGGAAAATGCAGACCCTACTGCACGCCCACCCACGGGTGGTCCGGCCGTGGCGGCACACCCAGAGGCAAACGCAGGCCCTTCTGCACGCCTACACACGTGGTGGGCTACCGTGGCGGCACACCCCGGGGCAACCTCGGGCTTCTTCTGCACGCCCCACCCACGGGTGGGCCGGCCGTGGCGGCACATCCCAGAGGCACACCCAAACAGTTCTGCACGCCTCACCCACGCGTGGGCCGGGTCGTCAGCGGCACACCCAGAGGCACACGCTAACAATTCTGCACGCCCACTTACGGGTGTTCTGGTCATTGCGTCAACCCAGAGGAAACAGCAGGCCCTTCTGCACGCCCACTCACTGATGAGCCGGCCGTGGCAACACACCCAGAGGCAAACGAAGGCCCTTCTGCGTGCCCACCTACGGGTTGGCCGGCCGTGGCGGCACACCCAAAGGCACAGGCAAATAGTTCTGCACGCCGACCCACGGGTGAGCCGGCCGTTGTGTAACACCAGAGGCAACCGCGAGACCCTTCTGCACGCCCCACCCACGGGTGGGCCGGCCTGGCGGGACACCCAGGGGCAAACGTAGGCCTTCTCCACGCCCCACCCACGGGTGGGTCGGCCGTGGCTGCACACCCAGGGGCAACCGCAGGCCCTTCTGCACCCCTCACCCAGAGGTGAGCCACCCGTGGCGGCACACGATAGCCACATGCAAAGAGTCCTGCACGAGAACCCACGGCTAGGCCGGCCATGGCTGCACACCCAGAGGCAACCGCAGGGCTTCAGCACGCCCACCCACGGGTGGGCCGGGCCGTAGCGCACACCCAGAGGCAACCGCAGGCCCTTCTGCACGCCCACCCACGGGTGGGCCGGCCGTGGCGGCACACCCAGAGGCACACGCAAACAGTTCTGCACGCCCACCCACGGGTGGGTTGGTCGTTGCGTCAACCCAGAGGAAACCGCAGGCCCTTCTGCACGCCCACCCACGGGTAGGCGGGCCGTGGCGGCACACTCAGAGGCAAACTCAAACCCTTCTGCACGCCCACCCACGGGTGGGCCGGCCGTGGCGGCACACTCAGAGGCAAACGCAAACCCTTCTGCACGCCCACCCACGGGTGGGCCGGCCGTGGCGGCAAACCCAGAGGCGAACGCAGGCCCTTCTGCACGCCCACACACGGGTGGGCCTTCCGTGCGGCACACCCAGGGGGAAAAGCAGGCCCTTCTGCACGCCCACCCACGGGTTGGCCGGCCGTGGCGGCACACCCATAGCCACATGCAAACAGTTCTGCACGCGCACCCACGAATAGGCCGGCCATGGCTGCACACCCAGAGGCAACCGCAGGGCCTTCTGCACGCCCACCCACTGGTGGGCCGGCCGTGGCGGCGCACCCAGAGGCACACGCAGGGGCCTTCTGCACGCCCCACCCACCGGAGGGTCGGCCGGCGGGCGCACTCCAGAGGCACACGCAAACAGTTCTGCACGCCACACACGGGTGTGTTGGTCGCTAGCGCCAACCCAGAGGAAACCGCAGGCCCTTCTGCCCGCCCCTCCCACGGGTAGGCCTACCGTGGCGGCACACCCAGGGGGAAAAACAGGCCCTTCTGCACGCCCACCCACGAGTGGGCCGGCCGTAGCGGCACACCCAAAGGCACACGCCAACAGTTCTGCACGCCCACCCACGGGTAAGCTGGTCGTTGCGTCAACCCAGAAGAAACTGCAGGCCCTTCTGCACGCCCACCCACGGGTGGGCCGGGCCGTGGCTGCACACCCAGAGGCAACCGCAGGGCCCTTCTGCACACCCACCCACGGGTGGACCGACCGTGGCGACACCCAGAAGCAACCGCGAGGCTCTTCTGCACGCCCACACACAGGTGGGCCGCCGAGCGGCACAGCCAGAGGCAACCGCAGGCCCTTCTGCACGCCCACCCACTGATGAGCCCGCCGTAACAACACACCCAGAGGCAACCGCAGGCCCCTCTGAACGCCCACCCACAGGTGGGCCGACCGTGGCGGCAAACCCAGAGGCACACGCAAATAGTTCTGCACGCCCACACACAGGTGGGCCGGCCGTGGCGGCACAGCCAGAGGCCACCGCAAACCCTTCTGCACGCCCACACACGGGTGGGCCGGGCCCGTGGCGGCATAGCCAGAGGCAACCGTGATGCCTTCTGCACGCCCACCCACAGGTGGGCCTACCGTGGCGGCACACCCAGAGGCACACGCAAATAGTTCGCACGCTTCCATCGGGTGGGCTGGCGCGGGCGGCACACCCAGAGGTAACTGCAAGCCCTTCTGCACGCCCCACCCACGGTGGGCTGGCCGGGCGGCGCACTCCAGAGGAAACCGCAGGCCCTTCTGCACGACCTCCCACGGGTGGGCCGGCCGTGGAGGCACACCCAGGGGCAACCGCAGGACCTTCTGCACGCCCACCCACGGGTGAGCCGGCCGTGGCGGCACACCCAGAGCCACATGCAAACAGTTCTGCACGCCCACCCACGGGTGGGCCGCCCGTTGCTGCACACCCAGAGGCAAACGCAGGGACTTCTGCACGCCCACCCACTGGTGGGCCGGCCGTGGCGGCACACTCAGAGGCACACGCAAACAGTTCTCCACGCCCACCTACGGGTGGGTTGGTCTTTGCGTCACACCCAGAAGAAAGCGCAAGCCCTTCTGCACGCCCACCCACGGGTAGGCCTGCCGTGGCAGCACACCCAGAGGCACACGCAAACAGTTCTGCACGCCACACACGGTTGGTCGGCCGTGGAGGCACACCCAGATGCAAGTGCCGGGCCTTCTGCACGCCCAGCCACAGGTGGTCCGGCCGTGGCGCACACCCAGAGGCACACGCAAAATGTTCTGCACGCCCACCCACGGTGGGCCGACCGTGCGGCACACCCAGAGGCACACGCAAACAGTTCTGCACGCCCACCCACGGGTGGGCTGGTCGCTGCGCTCACCCAGAGGAAACCGCGAGGCCCTTCTGCACGCCCACCCACCGGGTGGGTCGGCCGTATGCACACCCAGAGGCACACGCAAACAGTTCTGCACGCCCACCCACGGGTGGGTTGGTCGCTAGGCCAACCCAGAGGCCACCGCGAGGCCCTTCTGCACGCAATGACCCACGGGTAGGTTTACCGCGGGCGCACACCCAAAGGGAAAAAGCAGGCCCTTCTGCACTCCCACCCATGGGTTGATGGCTGTGGCGGCGCCCTTAGAGCCAACACGCAAACAGATCTGCACGCCTCACCCACGGTGGGCCGGCCGGAGCGGCACACCCAAAGGCACACGCCAACAGTTCTGCACGCCCACCCACGGGTAAGCTGGTCGCTAAGGCCAACCCAAAAGAAACAGCAGGGCCTTCTGCACTTCCACCCATCGGTCGGCTGGCGGTGGCGTACACCCAGAGGTAACCGCGAGGCCCTTCTGCACATCCACCCACGGTGGGCCGGGCCGTGTGCGCACACCCAGAGGCAAACGCAGGGTCTTCTGCACGCCCACCCACAGGTGGGCCGACCATGGCGGCAGACCCCGGGCAACCGCAGGTTCTTTCTGCACGCTCCACCCACGGGTGGGCCGGCCGTAGCGGCACAGCCAGAGGCAAACGCAGGCTCTTCTGCACGCTTCACCCATCGGGTGGGCCGGCCGTGGCGGCACACTCAGAGGCAAACGCAGGCCCTTCTGCACGCCCACACACTGATGAGCCGGCCGTGGCAACACACCCAGAGGCAACCGCAGGCACTTCTCCATGCCCACCCACGGGTGGGCCGGCCGCGGGCGGCACACCCAGGGGCAAACGCGAGGCACAATCTGCACGCTTCACCCACGGGTGGGCTCGGCCGTGGCGGCACACCCAGGGGCAAACGCAGGCCCTACTGCACTTCCCACCCACGGGTAGGCCGCCGTACGGCACACCCAGAGCAACACGCAAACAGTTCTGCACGCCCACCCACGGGTGGGCCGGCAGTGGCGGCACACCCAGAGCCGCACGCAAACTGTTCTGCACGCCCACCCACGGGAAAGCTGGCCGCTAGGGCCTCAACCCAGAAGAAACTGCAGGCCATTCTTCACGCTCCCACCCACGGGTAGGCCGGCCGCGGCGGCACACTCCAGAGGCAAACGCAAACCCTTCTGCACGCTCCACCCAGGTGGGGCCGGGCCGCGGCGGCACACCCAGAGGCAAACGCGAGGCCCTTCTGCACGCCCCACACACGGGTGGGCCTACCGCATGCGCACAACCCAGGAGGAAAAACAGGCCCTTCTGCACGCCCACCCATCGGGTGGTCCGGCCGCATGCACACCCAAAGGCACACGCAAACAGTTCTGCACGCACCCACGGGTAAGCTGGTCGCTAAGGCCAACCTAGAAGAAACTGCAGGCCCTTCTGCACGTTTCACCCACGGGTGGGCTGGGTCGCGGCAGCACACCCAGAGGTAACCGCGAGGCCCTTCTGCACTTACACCCACGGGTGGGCCGGCCGTTGGGGCACACCCAGAGGCAAACGCAGGGCCCCTTCTGCACGCCCCACCCACGGTGGGCCTGCTGTGGCGGCACACCCAGAGGCAAACGCAGGCTCCCTTCTGCACTTCACCCAGGGTGGGCCGGCCGTAGCTGCACACCCAGGGGCAACCGCAGGCCCTTCTGCACGCCCCCACCCAGAGGTGAGCCAGCCCGTAGGCGACACACGCCAGAGCCACACGCAAAGCAGTTCTGCACGAGAACCCACGGCTAGTGGCCGCCATGGCTGCACACCCAGAGGCAACACGCAGGGCCCTTCTGCACGCCTCACCCACGGGTGGGCCGCCGCGGGCGGCACACCCAGAGGCAACCGTAGGCTCCTTCTGCACGCCCACCCACAGGTGGGCCGGCCGTGGCGGCACACCCAGAGGCACACGCAGATCAGTTCTGCACGCCCACCTGACGGGTGGGTTGTCAGCTGCACAACCCAGAGGAAACCGCGAGGCTCTTCTGCACGCCCCACACCCACGGGTAGGGCCGGGCCGTGGCGACACACTCAGAGGCAAACTCAAAGCCCCTTCTGCACGCCTCACCCACGGGTACCGGCCGCGTGGCGGCACTACTCCAGAGGCAAACGCGAAAATCCCTTCTGCACGCCACCCACGGGTGGGCCGGCCGTGGCGGCAAAACCCAGAGGCTAACGCAGGCCCTTCTGCACGCCCTTACCACACGGGTGGGCCTTCCGTGCGGCACACCCAGGGGGAAAAGCAGGCCCTTCTGCACGCCCCACCCACGGGTTGGCCGTCGGCCGGGCGGCACACCCATAGCCACATGCAAACAGTTCTGCACGCCACACCCACGAATAGGGCCGCCATGGCTGCACACCCAGAGGCATCCGCAGGGCCTTCTGCACGCCACCCACTGGTGGGCCGGGCCGTGGCGCACACCCAGAGGCAAACGCAGGGCCCTTCTGCACGCCCACCCACCGGAGGGTCGGGCCGCGGGCGCGCACACCCAGAGGCACACGCGAAACAGTTCTGCACGCCCACCCACGGGTGGGTCGGTCGCTAGGGCGCAACCCAGAGGAAACCGCAGGCCCTTCTGCACGCCCTCCCACGGGTGGGCCGGCCGCGGGCGGCACACCCAGGGGGAAAACGCAGGCCCTTCTGCACGCCCACCCACGGGTAGGCCGGGCCGTGGGCTGCACACCCAGAGGCAAACCGCAGGGCCCTTCTGCACACCCCCACCCACGGGTGGACCGACCGTGGGCGGCACACCCAGAAGCAACGCGAGGCCCTTCTGCACGCCACACACGGGTGGGCCGGCGTGGCGGCACAGCCAGAGGCAACCGCAGGCCCTTCTGCACGCCCCACCCACGGATGAGCCGCCCAGGGTAACACACCCAGAGGCAACCGCAGGCCCCTTCTGAACGCTCACCCACAGGTGGGCCGACCGTGGCCGGCAAACCCAGAGGCACACGCAAATAGTTCTGCACGCCCACACAGGGTGGGTCGGCCGTGTGCGGCACAGCCAGAGGCCACACGCGAAACCCTTCTGCACGCCCACCCATCGGGTGGGCCGCCGAGGCGGCATAGCCCAGAGGCAACCGCATGCCCTTCTGCACGCCCCCACCCACAGGTGGGCCTACCGTAAGCGGCACACCCAGAGGCACACGCGAATAGTTCTGCACGCCTCCCCCATCGGTGGGCTGGCCGTGCGGCACACCCAGAGGTAACTGTAAGCCTTCTGCACGCCCACCCACGGGTGGGCTGGCCGCTGGGCGCACATCCCAGAGGAAACCGCGAGGCCCTTCTGCACGACCCACTCCCACGGGTGGGCCGGCCGCGGGAGGCACACCCAGGGCAACCGTAGGACCTTCTGCACGCCCACCCACGGGTGAGCCGCCGTGGCGGCACACCCAGAGCCACATGCAAACAGTTCTGCACGCCCCACCCACGGGTGGGCCGCGCCTGCTGCACACCCAGAGGCAAACGCAGGGACTTCTGCACGCCCACCCACTGGTGGGCCGCCGTGGCGGCACACTCAGAGGCACACGCAAACAGTTCTCCACGCCCACCCACGGGTGTGGGTTGGTCTTTACGGCCACACCCAGAAGAAACGCAAGCCCTTCTGCACGCCCACCCACGGGTAGGCCTGCCGTGGCAGCACACCCAGAGGCACACGCAAACAGTTCTGCACGCCCACACACGGTTGGGTCGGCCGTAGCGGCACACCCAGATGCAAGTGCGGGCCTTCTGCACGCCCAGCCACAGGTGGTCCGGCCGCATGCACACCCAGAGGCACACGCGAAAATGTTCTTGCACGCTTCACCCACGGGTGGGTCGACCGCGGGCGGCACACCCAGAGGCACACGCAGAACAGTTCTGCACGCCCACCTACGGGTGGGCTGGTCGTTGTGCTCACCCAGAGGAAACCGCGAGGCTCTTCTGCACGCCCACCCACCGGTGGGTCGGCCGTGGCGGCACACCCAGAGGCACACGCAAACAGTTCTGCACGCCCACCCACGGGTAGGGTTGGTCGCTATGGCCAACCCAGAGGCCACCGCGAGGCTCTTCTGCACGCCGACCCACGGGTAGGTTTACCGTGGCGCACACCCAAAGGGAAAACAGCAGGCCCTTCTGCACTCCCACCCATGGTTGATGGCTGGCGGCGCTCTCCAGAGCCACACGCGAAACAGATCTGCACGCCTCACCCACGGGTGGGCCGGCCGTAGCGGCACACCCAAAGGCACACGCCAACAGTTCTGCACGCCCACCCACGGGTAAGCTGGTCGCTATGCCAACCCAAAAGAAACAGCAGGGCTTTCTGCACGCCCACCCACGGGTCGGGCTGGCGGTGGCGACACACCCAGAGGTAACCGCGAGGCCCTTCTGCACATCCACCCACGGGTGGGCCGGCCGTGGCGGCACACCCAGAGGCAAACGCAGGGCTTCTGCACGCCCACCCACAGGTGGGTCGACCATGGCGGCAGACCCCGGGCAACCGCAGGGTTTCTTCTGCACTCTCCACCCACGGTGGGCCGGCCCGTGAGCGCACAGCCAGAGGCAAACGCAGGCTCTTCTGCACGCTCCCCACCCACGGGTGGGCCGGCCGTATGCACACTCAGAGGCAAACGCAGGCCCTTCTGCACGCCCACACACTGATGAGCCGGCCGTGGCAACACACCCAGAGGCAACCGCAGGCACTTCTCCATGCCCACCCACGGGTGGGCCGGCCGTGGCGGCACACCCAGGGGCAAACGCAGGCACTACTGCACGCCCACCCACGGGTGGGCCGGCCGTGGCGGCACACCCAGGGGCAAACGCAGGCCCTACTGCACGCCCACCCACGGGTAGGCCGGCCGTGGCGGCACACCCAGAGCAACACGCAAACAGTTCTGCACGCCCACCCACGGGTGGGCCGGCAGTGGCGGCGCACCCAGAGCCGCACGCAAACTGTTCTGCACGCCCACCCACGGGAAAGCTGGTCGTTGCGTCAACCCAGAAGAAACTGCAGGCCATTCTTCACGCCCACCCACGGGTAGGCCGGCCGTGGCGGCACACTCAGAGGCAAACGCAAACCCTTCTGCACGCCCACCCAGGGGTGGGCCGGCCGTGGCGGCACACCCAGAGGCAAACGCAGGCCCTTCTGCACGCCCACACACGGGTGGGCCTACCGTGGCGGCACAACCAGGAGGAAAAACAGGCCCTTCTGCACGCCCACCCACGGGTGGGCCGGCCGTGGCGGCACACCCAAAGGCACACGCAAACAGTTCTGCACGCGCACCCACAGGTAAGCTGGTCGTTGCGTCAACCTAGAAGAAACTGCAGGCCCTTCTGCACGCCCACCCACGGGTGGGCTGGCCGTGGCGGCACACCCAGAGGTAACCGCAGGCCCTTCTGCACTCCCACCCACGGGTGGGCCGGCCGTTGGGGCACACCCAGAGGCAAACGCAGGCCCTTCTGCACGCCCACCCACGGGTGGGCCCGTTGTGGCGGCACACCCAAAAGCAAACGCAGGCCCTTCTGCACGCCCACCCAGGGGTGGGCCGGCCGTGGCGGCACACCCAGAGCCACCTGCAAACAGTTCTGCACGCCCGCCCACGGGTGGGCCGACAGTGGCGGCACACCCAGAGGCACACGCAAACAGTTCTTCACGCCCACTTACGGGTGTTCTGGTCATTGCGTCAACCCAGAGGAAACAGCAGGCCCTTCTGCACGCCCACTCACTGATGAGCCGGCCGTGGCAACACACCCAGAGGCAAACGAAGGCCCTTCTGGCGCTTCACTCCACGGGTTGGCCGTCGCGGGCGGCACACCCAAAGGCACAGGCAAATAGTTCTGCACGCCGACTCCACGGGTGAGCCGCCGCTGTGTAACACCAGAGGCAACCGCAGACCCTTCTGCACGCCCACCCATCGGTGGGCCGGCCGCGGGCTGCACACCCAGGGGCAACCGCAGGCCCTCTTCTGCACCCCCCACCCAGAGGTGATCCACCCGGTGGCGCACACGATAGCCACATGCAAAGAGTTCTGCACGAGAACCCACGGCTAGGGCCGGGTTATGGCTGCACACCCAGAGGCAACCGTAGGGTCTTCAGCACGCCCCACCCACGGGTGGGCCGGCCGGGCGGCACACCCAGAGGCAAACCGCGAGGCTCTTCTGCACGCCTCACCCACAGGTGGGGTCGGCCGTAGCGCACACCCACAGGCACACGCAAACAGTTCTGCACGCCAACCCGCGGGTGGGTTGGTCGCTAAGGCCAACCCAGAGGAAACCGCAGGTCTCTTCTGCACTTCACCCATCGGGTAGGCCGGCCGTATGCACACTCAGAGGCAACGAAACCCTTTCTGCACGCCCACTCCACGGTGGGAGCCGGGCCGCGGGCGGCAAACGCAGAGTAGCTTAACGCAGGCCTTTCTGCACGCCACACACGGGTGGGCCTACCGTGGCGGCACACACCCAGGGGGGAACCTCAGGTCTTCTGCACGCTTCACCCACGCATGGGCCGGGCCGCGGGCGGCACACCCAGAGCCACACGCAAACAGTTCTGCACGCCCACCAACGGGTAAGCTGGTCGCTAAGGCCAACCCTGAAGAAACTGCAGGCCCTTCTGCACGCCCACCCATCGGGTGTTCTGGCCGTGGCGCCACTAACCCAGATGTAACCAAGAGGCCCTTCTGCACACCCAGCACCAACGGGTGGGTCGGGCTGTGGCGGCACACCCAGAGGCAGCCGCAGGGCTCTTCTGCACGCCCCACCCACCGGGTGGGTCGGCCGCGGGCGCACACCCAGAGGCAACCGCAGGCCTTTCTTCACGCCCCACACACAGGTTGTCGGCCAGAAGCGGCACAGCCAGAGGCTACCGCGAGGCCCTTCTGCCGCCTTCACCCACTGATGAGCCGGCCGTTGCAACACACCCAGAGGCAACCGCGAGGCTCTTCTGCACGCCCTCACCCACAGGTGGCCGACCGTATGCGCACAACCAGGGCAACCGCAGGCCCTTCTGCACGCCCACCCACGGTGGCCGGCGCGCGCGTAGCACACCCAGAGGCAACCGCGAGTCTCCTTCTGCACGCTTCACACACAGGTGGGTCGGCCAGAGCGCACAGCCAGAGGCAACCGCAGGCCCTTCTGCACGCCCACCCACTGATGAGCCGCAAAGCAACACACCCAGAGGCAAACTCAAACCCTTCTGCACTGCTTCACCCATCGGTGGGCCGGCCGTGGCGGCACACTCCAGAGGGAACGCAGGGCCCTTCTTCACGCCCACACACGGGTAGGGGCCTACCGTGGCGGCACAGCCAGAGGGAACTCTCAGGCCCTTCTGCACGCCCACTCGGGTGGGCCGTCATGGCGCACACCCCGAGCCACACGCAAAACAGTTCTGCACGGGCACCCACCTAATAGGCCGCCCATGGCTGCACACCCAGAGACAACCGCGAGGGCTTTTCTGCACGCCCACCCACGGGTGGGCCGGCTGCGGTGGCACACCCAGAGGCAACCGCAGGGCCCTTCTGCACGCCCATCCACCAGTGGGTCGGCCGTGGCGCACACCCAGAGGCACACGCAAACAGTTCTGCACCACCCGCACGGGTGTGTTGGTCGCTCGTCAACCCAGAGGGAAACCGCGAGGCCCTTCTGCACGACTCTACATCCACGGGTAGGCCCACCGCATGCACACCCAGGGGGAAAAGCAGGCCCTTTCTGCACGCACTCCACGGGTGGGCCGACAGCAGCGCACAACCAATGGCACACGCCAACAGTTCTGCACGCCCACCCACGGGTACGCTGGTCGCTAAGGCCAACTCCAGAAGAAACTGCAGGCCCTTCTGCACGTCCACCCACGGTGGAGCCGGCCGTACTGCACACCCAGAGGGAAACCGCAGGGCCTTCTGCACACCCACCAACGAAGTCGGCCGGCCGCGGGTGCGCACTCAGAGGCAAACGCAGGCCCTTCTGCACGCCCATTAACGGGTGGGCCTACCGTGGCGGCACACCCAGGGGAAAAAGCAGGCCCTTCTGCACGCTCCACCCACGGGTGGGCCGGGCCGGCTGGCACACCCAGAGTCACACGCAAACAGTTCTCACACGCCCACCCATCGCGAGGGTCGGCCGCGACGGCACACCCAGAAGAAACTGCAGGCCCTTCTGCACGCCTCCCACGGGTGTGTGCTGGCCGTGCTGCACACTCCAGATGTAACCGCAGGCCCTTCTGCACACCCACACACAGGTGGGCCGTGGCCGTATGCACACCCAGGGGCAAACGCAGGCCCTACTGCACGCCCCACCCACGGGTGGGCCGGGCCGCGGGCGGTACACCCAGAGGCAAAACGAGGCCCTTCTGCACGCACACCCATCGGGTGGGCCCGTTGTGGCCGGCACACCCAAAAAGCAAACGCGAGGCCTTTCTGCACGCCCACCCAGGGGTGGGCCGGGCCGCATGGCGGCACACCCAGAGCCACCTGCAAACAGTTCTCACGCATGCCCACGGGTGGGCCGGCAGTGGCGCACACCCAGAGGCACACGCAAACAGTTCTTCACGCCCACTTACGGGTGTTCTGGTCATTAAGGCCAACCCAGAGGAAACAGCAGGCCCTTCTGCGCTCCACTCACTGATGAGCCGGCCGTGGCAACACACCCAGAGGCAAACGAAGGCCCTTCTGCGCTTCACCTACGGGTTGGCCGCCGTGGCGGCAATAACCCAAAGGCACAGGCAAATAGTTCTGCACGCGTCACCCACGGGTGAGCCGCCGTTGTGTAACACCAGAGGCAACCGTAGACCCTTCTGCACGCCCCACCCACGGGTGGGCCGGCCGTGGCTGCACACCCAGGGGCAACCGCAGGCCCTTCTGCACCCCCCACTCCAGAGGTGAGCCACCCGTGGCGGCACACGCATAGCCACATGTAAAGCTGCTCTGCACGGTAGAACCCACGGCTAGGCCGGTTATGGCTGCACACCCAGAGGCAACCGCAGGGGTCTTTCAGCACTTCTACCCACTGGGTGGGTCGGGCCGCGGGCGGCACACCCAGAGGCAACCGCAGGCTCTTCTGCACGCCCCACCCACAGGTGGGCCGGGCCGTGGGCGCACACCCAGAGGCACACGCAAACAGTTCTGCATCGCCCCACCCGCGGGTGGGTTGGTCGCTAGCGTCAACCCAGAGGGAAACCGCAGGCTCTTCTGCACTTCACCCACGGGTAGGCCGGCCGTGGCGGCACACTCAGAGGCAAACGCAAACCCTTCTGCACGCCCAAACCCACGGGTGGGCCGCCGCGACGGCAAACGCAGAGGCTTAACGCGAGGCCATTCTGCACGCCACACACGGGTGGGCCTACCGTGGCGGCACACCCAGGGGAACCTCAGGCTTCTTCTGCAGCCCACCCACGGGTGGGCCGGCCGTGGCGGCACACCCAGAGCCACACGCGAAACAGTTCTGCACGCCCACCCATCGGTAAGCTGGTCGCTGCGCCAACCCTGAAGAAACTGCAGGCCCTTCTGCACGCCTCACTCCACGGGTGTTCTGGCCGTGGCGCCACACTCCAGATGTAACCGCAGGCCCTTCTGCACGCCCACCAACGGGTGGGCCGGCCGTGGCGGCACACCCAAAGGCAAACGCAGGTCTCTACTGCACGCACCCACGGGTGGGCCGCCGTGGCGGCACACCCAGAGCCACACGCAAACAGTTCTGCACGCCCACCCACGGTGGGCTTGCCCTGGCGGGCGCACCCAGAGCCGCGACGCGAAACAGTTCTGCACGCCACCCACGGAAAGCTGGTCGTTAAGGCCAACCCAGAAGAAATTGCAGGTCTTTCTGCACGCTTCACCCACGGGTGGGCTGGCCGTAGGTAGCACAACCAGAGGTAACTGCAGGCCCTTCTGCACGCCTTCAACCACGGGTGGGTCGGCCGGGCTGCACACCCAGAGGCAACCGCAGGGCATTCTGGCACACCCGCAACAACGGGTGGGCCAGGCGTGGCGGCACACCCAGAGGCAACCGCAGCTTTTTCTTCACGCCCCACCCATCGGGTGGGCCCGCCCGTGGCGGAACAACCAGGCTAACCGCGAGGCCCTTCCGCACGCTTCCACCCACGGGTGGGTCGGCCGTATGCGGCACACCCAGGGGCAACCGCGAGGCCTTCTGCACGCCACTACCCACAGGTGAGCGCCCGTGGCGCACACACCCATAGCCACATGCAAACATTTCTGCACGCCAAGACTCACGGTAGTCCGGCCATGGCTGCACACCCAGAGGCAACCGCGAGGGCCATCTGCACGCTAACCCACGGGTGGGCCGGGCCGTGGCGGCACACCCAGAGGCACACGCAAACAGTTCTCCACGCCCACCTACGGGTGGTTGGTCGCTGCGCCAACCCAGAGGAAAACGCAGGCTATTCTTCACGCCTTCACCCATCGGTAGGCCGCCGCGGGCGCACACTCAGAGAGACAAACGCAAACCCTTCTGCACGCCTACCCAGGGGTCGGCCGCCGCGGGCGTGCACACCCAGAGGCAAACGTAGGCTATTCTGCACGCCCACACGGTGGGCCTACCGTGCGGCGGCACAACCAGGAGGAAAACAGGCCCTTCTGCACGCCCAACCACGGGTGGGCCGCCGGGCGTGCACACCCAAAGGCACACGCGAAACAGTTCTGCACGCAAAGACCGACGGGTAAGCTGGTCGCTATGGGCCAACCCAGAAGAAACTGCAGGCTCCTTCTGCACGCCCACCCACGGGTGGGCTGGCCGTGGCGGCACACCCAGAGGTAACCGCAGGCCCTTCTGCACTCCCACCCACGGGTAGGCCGGCCGGCTGCACACCCAGAGGCAACCGCAGGGCCTTCTGCACACCCACCAACGGGTGGGCCGGCCGCTAGCACACCCAGAGGCAAACGCAGGCCCTTCTGCACGCCCACCCACGTGGGTGGCCCGTTGTGGCGGCACAACCAGGCGCAACCGCGAGGCCCTTCTGCACGCCCACCCACGGTGGGCCGGCCGTGGGCGGCACACCCAGAGCGCAAACGCAAACAGTTCTGCACGCACACCCACTGTTGGCCGGCCGAGCTGCACACCCAAAGCAAACGCAGGGTCTTCTGCATCGCCCACCCACGGGTGGGGCCTGTTGTGGCGGCACACCCAAAAAGCAAACGAGGTTCTTCTGCACGCCCACCCAGGGGTGGGCCGGCCGTGGCAGCACACCCAGAGCCACCTGCAAACAGTTCTGCACGCCCTGCTCCACGGTGGGCCGACAGTGGCGTGCACACCCAGAGGCACACGCAAACAGTTCTTCACGCCCACTTACGGGTGTTCTGGTCATTAAGGCCAACCCAGAGGAAAGAGCAGGCCCTTCTGCACGCCCACTCACTGATGAGCCGCCGTGGCAACACACCCAGAGGCAAACGAAGGCCCTTCTGGCGCTTCACCTACGGGTTGGCCGGCCGCGGGCGGCACACCCAAAGGCACAGGCAAATAGTTCTGCACGCCGACCCACGGGTGAGCCGGGCCGCTGTGTAACACCAGAGGCAACCGCGAGACCCTTCTGCACTTCACCCACTGGTGGGAGCCGCCTTAGCGGCACACCCAGGGCAAACGCAGGCCCTTCTCCACGCCTCCACCCACTGATGAGCCGCCAAGCAACACACCCAGAGGCAACCGCAGGCTCTTCTGCATGCCCACCCACGGGTAGGCCGGCCGTGGCTGCACACCCAGAGGCAAACGCAGGGCCTTTCTGCACGCCTCACACTAACGGGTAGGGGCCGGCCGTGGCGGCAATAATCTCCAGAGGGAAACGCAGGCCCTTCTGCACGCCCACACATCGGGTGGGCCTACCGTGGCGGCACAGCCAGGGGGAACCTCAGGCCTTTCTGCACGCCCACCCACGGGTGGGGTCGGGCCGTGGGCGGCACACCCCGAGCCACACGCGAAACAGTTCTGCACGCCGCACCCACTTAATAGGCCGGGCCCATGGCTGCACACCCAGAGGCAACCGCAGGGCCTTTCTGCACGCCCACCCACGGGTGGGCCGGGCTGTGGTGGCACACCCAGAGGCAACCGCAGGCCCTTCTGCACTTCATCCACCAGTAATGGCCGCGGGCTGCACACCCAGAGGCACACGCGAACAGTTATTCACGCCTCACCCACGGGTGTGTTGGTCGCTATGCCAACCCAGAGGAAACCGCAGGCCCTTTCTGCACGCTCCATCCACGGTGAGGCCTGCCGTAGCGCACACCCAGGGGAAAAGCAGAGCCCTTCTCGCACGCCCACACTCATCGGGTGGGCCGGGCCGTAGCGGCACACCCAATGGCACACACGCCAACAGTTCTGCACGCCCACCCACCGCAGCACGGCTGGTCGCTAGCCCAACTCCAGAAGAAACTGCAGGCCCTTTCTGCACGCCCCTGACCCACGGTGGGCCTGCGTGCTGCACACCCAGAGGCAACCGCAAAGCCTTCTGCACACCCATCGAACGAGTGGGCCGGGCCGTGGCGGCACATTCCAGAGGCAAACGAGGCCCTTCTGCACTACACCGGGTGGGCCTACCGTATGCGGCACAGCCAGGGGAACCTCAGGCTCTTTATGCACGCCCACCCACGAAAGTGGGCCGTGGCGGCACACCCAGAGGCACACGCAAACAGTTCTACATCGCCCACCCACGGGTGATGCCGTATCGCACACCCTGAAGAAACTGCAGGCCCTTCTGCACGCCCTCCACGGGTGTGCTGGCCGTGGCTGCACACTCCAGATGAACTGCAGGCCCTACTGCACACCCACCAACGGGTCGGCCGTGGCGGCACACCCAGGGGCAAACGCAGGCCCTTACCAGCACGCCCACCCACGGGTGGGCGCCGTGGGCGGCACACCCAGAGCAACACGCGCAAACAGTTTGCACGCCACCCACGGGTGGGTCGCCGCATGGGCGCGACCCAGAGCCGCGACGCGAAACAGTTCTGCACGCCCACCCACGGGAAAGCTGGTCGCTAAGTGCCAACCCAGAAGAAACTGCAGGCCTCTGCACGCCCCCCACGGGTGGGCTGGCGTGGGCGCACACCCAGAGGTAACTCGCAAGCCCTTCGCGCTCAACCACGGGTGGGCCGGCCGTGCTGCACACCCAGAGGCAACCGCAGGGCCTTCTGCACACCCACCAACGGGTGGGCCGGCCGTGGGCGGCACACCCAGAGGCACACGAAACACTCTACGAGCTCAACCACGGTGGGCCGGGCCCGCGGGCGGCACACCCAGAAGCAGCTGCAGGCCCTTCTGCACGCACGGGTGTGCTGGCCGCGGCTGCACACCCAGATGTAACCGCAGGCCCTGCTGCACACTCCACCAACGGGTGGGCCGGCCCGCTAGGCACACCCAGAGGCAAAACGCAGGTCCCTTCTGCACGCCCCTACCCACGGGTGGGCCCGTTGTGGCGGCACAACCAGGCGCAACCGAGGCCCTTCTGCACGCTCACCCACGGGTGGGCCGGCCGCAAGCGGCACACCCAGAGGCAAACGCAAAACAGTTCTGCACGCACACCCACTGCTGGCCGTAGCGATGCACACCCAAAAGCAAACGCAGGCCCTTCTGCACGCCCACCCAGGGGTGGGCTGCCGCGGGCGCACACTCCAGAGCCACCCGCAAAGCAGTTCTGCACGCCACCCACGGGTAGGGCCGGCAGTGGCGGCACACCCAGAGGCACACGCAAACAGTTCTTCACGCCCACCTACGGGTGTTCTTGGTCATTCGCGCCAACCCAGAGGGAAAGAGCAGAGCCCTTCTGCACTTCCACTCACTGATGAGCCGGCCGTGGCAACACACCCAGAGGCAAAAGCGAAGGCTCTTCTGCGCCCACTCTCCACGGGTTGGCCGGCCGTGGCGGCACACCCAAAGCGGCACAGGCAAATAGTTCTGCACGCCGCATTCCACGGGTGAGCCGGCCGCTGTGTAACACCAGAGGCAACCGCAGACCCTTCTGCATCGCCCACCCACGGTGTGGGCCGGGCCTTTAGCGCACACCCAGGGACAAACGCAGGCTCCTTCTCCCCTCACCCACGGGTGGGCCGGCCGCATGCACCACCCAGGGGCAACGCAGGCCCTTCTTCACCCCCACCCAGAGGTGAGCCACCCGTGGCTGCACACGCATAGCCACATGCAAAGAGTCCTGCACGAGAACCCACGGCTAGGCGGCCATGGCTGCATCACCCAGAGGCAACCGCAGGGCTCTTCAGCACGCCCACCCACGGGTACCGGGCCGTGGCGGCGACACCCAGAGGCAACCGCGAGGCTCTTCTGCACGCCCACCCACAGGTGGGCCGCCGTGGGCGGTACACCCAGAGGCACACGCAAACAGCCTCTGCACGCCCGACTCCGCGGGTGGGTTGGTCGCTGCGCCAACCCAGAGGAAACCGCCAGGCCCTTCTGCACGCCTACCCACGGGTAGGCCGGCCCGTGGCGGCACACTCAGAGGCAAACTCAAACCCTTCTGCAGCCTTCACTCACGGGTGAGCTGGCCGTAGCGGCACACTCAGAGGCAAACGCGAAAACCCTTCTGCACGCCACCCACGGGTGGGCCCGGGCCGGGCGCAAAACCCAGAGGCTTAACGCAGGCCCTTCTGCAGCCCACACGTGGTGGGCCTTCCGGGCGCACACCCAGGGGGAAAAGCAGGTCTTCTGCACGCCCACCCACGTGGTTGCGCCGGGCGTAGCACACCCATAGCCACATGCAAACAGTTCTGCACGCCGCGACCCACGAATAGGCCGCCATGGCTGCACACCCAGAGGCAAACGCGAGGGCTTTCTGCATCGCCCACCCACTGGTGGGCCGGCCGCGGCGGCACACCCAGAGGCAAACGCAGGGCCTTCTGCACGCCCACCCAATCGGAGGGGCCTGGGCCGCATGGCGAGCGCACAGAGGCACACGCGCAAAACAGTTCTGCACGCCACACACGGGTGTGTTGGTCGCTAAGGCCAACCCAGAGGAAACCGCGCAGGCCTTCTGCACGCCCTCCCACGGGTAGGCCTACCGTGGCGCACACCCAGGGGAAAAACAAGCCCTTCTGCACGCCCATCTACATCACGAAAGTGGGCCGGCCGTGGCGTACACCCAAAGGCACACGCCATAACAGTTCTGCGCCCACCTCACGGGTAAACTGGTCGCTAAGCGCCAACCCAGAAGAAACTGCAGGCCCTTTCTGCATCACCACCACGGTGGGCCGCCGTGTGCGCGCCGAGAGTAACGCAGGGCCTGCTACGCACCACCCACGGGTGGACCGCCGTGGCGGCACCCAGAAGCAACACGAGGCCCTTCTGTCATGCAACGTGGGCACAGCCAGAGACAACCATGAGGCCCCTTCTGCACGCTCCACCCACTGATGAGCCGGGCCCGTAACAACACACCCAGAGGCAACCGCGAGGCTCCTTCTGCACGCTCCACCCACAGGTGGGCCAACCGTCATGCAAAACCCAGAGGCACACGCAAAATAGTTCTGCACGCCCACACACACAGGTGGGCCGGCCGTGGCGGCACAGCCAGAGGCAACCGCAGGCCCTTCTGCATCGCTACACACAGGTGGGCCGGCCGCATGCGGCATTGCCAGAGGCAACGCGGGCCCTTCTGCACACACCCACGGATGAGCCGCCGGTAACAGCACCCAGAGGCAACCGCGATGTTCTTATGCACGCCCACCCACGGGTGGGCTTTCCACCGTCGGCGCACACCCAGAGGCACGCGACATAGTTCTGCACATACACAGTGGGCCGGGCCGTGGCGGGCAGCCAGAGGCAACCGCAGGCTCTTCTGCACGCCCTCTCCCTGCCGGTGTACTGGCCGTAGTGCGACCCAGAGGAAACCGCAGGCCCTTCTGCACGCTCTCCCACGGTAGTCGCGTAGCGGCACACCCAGGGCAACCCGCAGGCCCTTCTGCACGCTTTGCACCCACGGGTGAGCGTGCGTGGCACACCCAGAGCCACATGCGAAACAGTTCTGCACGCCCACCCACGGGTGGGGCCCGCTGCTAAGCACGCAGAGCGCAACGCGAGGGCCTTCTGCGATTCCACCCACTGGTGGGCCGGGCCGTATGCACACCCAGAGGCACACGCAATCAGTTCTCCAGCACTCTGCAGACGGGACGACCGCACTCTGAGACGCCAGCACTCTAGCCGCCGGGGGTAGGCGTGGGCACACGCGAAAACAGTTCTGCGCCCACGGGTTGGCCGAATGGCGCACGCAGAGGCACCGAAATTCGCACCCACGGGTGGGCTGGTCGCGCGTTCACCCAGAGGGAAAACCGGCAGGCCCTTCTGCGCCCCACCCACGGGTGGGCCGCCGCAGCGGCACCCAGAGGCACACGCGCAAACCCTTTCTGCTACGCCCACCCACGGGTGGGTTGGTCGCCGCGTCAACCCAGAGGCCACCGCGCAGAGGGCTCCTTCTGCACGCCCGACCACGGGTAGGCCTACCGTGGCGGCACCCAAAGGGAAAAGCAGGCCCTTCTGCACTCCACTCCACGGGTTGTTGGCTGTGGCGTTTTATGGCTTCGCACGCAAACAGATCTGCACGCTTCCACCGCGGGTGGGCCGTCAGAGCGGCACACCCAAAGGCACCACACCAACAGTTCTGCGATACCACCCACGGTAAGCTGGTCGCTATAGTCAACCCAAAAAGAAACTGCAGGCCCCTCTGCACACTCAACAACGGGTCTGCCGGCGGGCGACACACCCAAAGAGGAAACCCAGGCCCTCGCACAACTCCACCCACGGGTCAGCCGCACGCACACCCAGACAGGCAAACACAGGGCCTTCTGCACTTCACCCACAACAAACACACAACCCCAAACCACCACCCCACCCACCCCCACAAACACCCAACAAAACCACCCCCCACCCCAACAACACACACACCCAAAACAAACCACCCCCACCCAACACTGATAAGAGCCGCCGCGGGTAACACCCAGAGTAAACCGCAGGCACTTCTGCATGCCCACCACCGCGGAAGGCCGCCGTGGCGTGCACACCCAGAGCCAAACAAAGCAAACAAAGTTCGGCACTTCACCCGACGGGTGGGCCTCCGCAGCTGCACACCCAGAGGCAAACATAAGGGCCTTCTGCACGCCTACCCTAGCCGGTAAGCCGGCCGCGGCCGCGACTACCACAGAGGCAACCGCAGGGGTCTTCTGCACGCCCACCCATCGCGCCGCCGCCGCGGCACACACAGCGCAAACGCAGGTGGGCCTCTCATTGCACTATCAATTAACGGGTGGGCCGGCCGCGGGCGGCACACTCAGGTAAAAACGAGGGCCTACTGCATCGCCTACCCAATGGTAACGGGTGGGCCGCCGTAGCGCACACCGCAGGGACATTCACGCAACTAGCTGCCAGACACGTCCACTCCATCGGGTGGGCCGGGCCGCGTGCGGCACACTCCAGAGGCAAACGCAGCCTCTTCTGCACGCCTACTCGCGGGTGGAAGCCGCCAAAAAGCGTACAGTCCAGATGCACACCTCGCGAACACAGTTCTTGCAGACGCCCACACACGGGTTGGCCGCTGTGGCGCACACCCCAGAGGCAACCGCAGGGCGCCTTCTGCACGCTCCACCCACGTCGGGTGGGCCTACGCGTGGCGGCACAACTCCAGGACAATAACGCAAACAGTTCTGCACGCCACACATCGGTGGGCCCAACGCGGGCGTAATGAAATTCCAGAGGCACACGTAACAGCTTTTGCTACCACCTCACGGTGTCGTCGGGCGCCAACCTTCTTTGCAAACCGCGAGGCCCTTCAATACGCCTCACCCTACAGGTGGGTTTTCGCCGGCCGGGTTTGCACACAGGGCAAACCGCGAGACCCTCCTGCACTTCACTCCATCGGTGGGCCGGGCCGCGGGCGGCACAACTCCAGAGGCAACCGCAGGCCCTTCTGCACGCCTAATTTCACCCACTGGTGGGCCGGCCGTGGCGGCCACACCCAGCCGACACGAGACAGGCCCTGCACGCCCACTCACGTCGGTGGGCCAGGCCGTGGCGGCACACCTGCGAGGCAAACGCACAGCTCTAAACGCCCACCTCCATCGGGTGCGCCGCATGGCACAACTCCAGAAACACACTGCGAGACAGTTCTGCACGCCCACCCACGGGTGGGCTGGCCGCTATGGCCAACCCAGAGGAAAACCGCAGCGCCCTGGCAATGCACGCACCTGTCGGTAGGCCGGGCCGGGCGCACACCCAGAGGCACACGCGCCAGCCTGCGGCACGCTTTCCCACCAGCGTGAGAGCCGCCGCTAAGGCCACACCCAGAGGCAAACTGCAGCGGGTCTGCACTACCCTGACGCCGGCCGTGGCGGCACAGCCAGAGGCAACCGCAGGTCTTCTGCACGCCCACACACCCGCGTGGGCCACCGTCGGCGGCACAATTCCAGGGCAAAAAGAAACGGACCTCTTTCTGGCACGCCTCCACCCACCGGTGGGCCGGCCGCCGGGCGGGCACACTCTGGTGGAGCGCACACGCGAAACCCTTCTGGTGCATCGCCTCTACTCCACGGGTGGGGTCGTGGCCGTATGCACACCCAGAGTGCACACTTGCAGCCTGCACTGCACGCCACGGCTGGGCCGGGCCGCCGCGCTAACCCAGGTAGGAAACCCAGTACTGCGCCCTTCCACCCACCCGGTGGAGCTCGCCGCGGGCGGCAGCACCTCAGAGGAAACTGGTAGGCCCTTTCTGCACGCTCTCCCATGGGTGAGCCGCCGCGGAGGCATCAACGCAGACGCAGGCTCTCCATCACTGCCACCCACGGGTGGGGTCGGCCGCCGCTGCGCAACCAGGCAACTGCCGCCCTTCTGCACGCCCAACCCACGGGTACCCGCCGCGGGCGGCAAACCCAGAGCCATGCAAACAGTTCTGCACGCCCACCCACGGCAGCGCCTGGCGTACACACCTGCAGGCAAACGAACCCTTCTGCATCTACCCATCGGTGGTCGGGCCGCGTGGCGCATTACCCAGAGGCACACACGAACAGTTTCCCAGCACGCCTACATCCCACGGGTGGGCCGGGCCGCGCGCGCGCACCCAGAGGCGAGCACGCAGAACAGATTCTGCACGCCTACCCACGGGTAAGTTGGACGCTATGCCAACCCAGACAGAAAACTGTAGGCCTTCGCACGCTTCACCCACGGGCTGGTTGGCCAGCGCCACCCAGAGGTAACCGCAGGCCCTTCGCATCACTCCAACCACGGTACGGGCCGGGCCGTACACCTGGCACACGTGAGGCCCTTCTGCACGCTCCACCCGCCGGGTGGGCCAGCAGTGGCGGCACACCCAGAGGCAAGCACAAACCCTTCTGCACTTCACTCCACGGGTGGGCCGGGCCGTGGCGCATTAACACCCGAGTCAACCGCCAACCTCGGGCACGCACTCCATCGGTGGCCGGCCGTGGCGCACACTCAGAGGCAAACGCAGGCCCTTCTGCAATTTCACCTATTATGGAAGCGCCCAGAAATGCACACCCAGGGCAACCGCAGGTCTCTTCTACCACCGCCGGTGGTGGTCCGCCGCGGTGGCACACCCAGAGGCACACGCGAACAGTTCTGCACGCTTCACCCACGGGTGGGTCACGTGGCGTACACCCAGAGGCACACGCAAATGTTCCCAATGTTCAACACGGGTAATTCCTGGACGCTAAGGCCAACCCAGAAGAAATTGTAGGCCCTTCTGCACGCCTACACGTATCGGCTGGACGTGGCGGCACACCAGAAGTAAACGAAATCGCTCTGCACTCCCGCAATCTGGCGCGTAGGGCCGGTTGTGGCAGCGAGGAAAACGAGGGCCTTCAGACGCCGTTAATCGGTAAAATGGCCGCGGGCGCATACACCCAGAGTCAACCGCGAAACTTTCGCATCGCCATCACCGGTGGGCCGAATCGCGTACACCCAGAGGCAAACGCAGGCCCTTCTGCACGCCTAATCTACCGGAAGCGTTCCCGCGAAGGCACACCCAGGGGCAACCGGTGATATCTCTTCTGCACGCCCAGCCACGGGTGGGCCGTCCGTGGGCGGCACACCCAGAGGCACACGCGAATTTTGCACCACTCCACGGGTGGGTCGGCCGAAATGTGAGGACCCAAAGGCAACCGCAGAGAACTTCTGCATCCCACCGGTGGGTGGCAGGCCGTATGCACACCCAGAGGCAAACGCAGAGGCTCTTCCTTCCACGCTTCATCACATCGGGTGAAGCCGCCGTGGGCGTGCACACCCAGGAGCCACATGCAAACAGTTCTGCATCGCCCACCGGCACGGGTAGGCCAGCCCGCTGCGTGCACACCAAGAGGGCAAACCGCAGAGGGTCTTTCTGCACGTCGAATCCCACGGGTGGGTTGGTCGCTAGGCCAACCCAGAGGTAAACCGCAGGCCCTTCTGCACGCACTCCACGCTGTAGTCTCGGACCGTGGCGGCAACACCCAGAGGCAAAGCAAACCTCTGCACGCCCAACGTCGGTAATAGGCCGTGGCCGGCGGGTATGCCACTCAGAGGCAAACGCGAAAACCCCTCGCAGCACGCCTTTAATTAACGGTGGTGCATCGGCCAAAGCGCACACCCAGAGGCAATAACACGCGCCGAAGTTCTGCATCGCTTCCACCCACGGGCGGGCCGGCCGCGGGCAGCACTTAGAGGCACTACGCGCAAACAGTTCCGCACGCCCACCTTAGGTAAGCTGGTCGCTAAGCGGGCTAACTCCAGAAGAAAACTGGGTGGTCTTCTCGCATCGCCTCCATCCCACCGGTGGGCTAGCCGTACGGCGCACACAGAGGTAAACCGTGGTACTCTTCTGCACTCCAACCACGTGTGGGCCTGGCCGGCACGCACGACTTTCAGAGGCGGCAACCGCAGGGCCTCTCTGCACACTGACATACACCAACGGGTGATGTCGCCGTAGTGCGGCACACCCAGAGGCAACAGGCCCCTTGCACGCATCACTCCAGGGTGTGCGCGGCCGCGGCTGCACACCCAGAGGCACACGCGCAAAACAGTTCCCGCACGCCCACTCCACGGTAAGTTACCGCCAGGATGCCGCACCCAGAGGCAATAATGCGCAGGGGCCTCTGCATCGCTTCCACCAACGTGTGTGGGCCGGCCGTGGAGGCACACCCGTGAGCCACACGCTAAAGTTCTTGCACGCACTTCCACACACGGGTGGGCTGACCGTGGCGCACACCCAGAGCCACATGCAAACAGTTTCCTGCACCTAACAGCCACGCAGGTCACCGCTGCCGCACACCCAGAGGCAACCAGGGCCTTCTGCAGACTCCCCACCCACTGGGGGCCGCCATGGTGGCACACCCAGAGGCAACCGCGAAACCCCTTCTGCACGCACTCCATCGGTGGGCCGTACGCGCACACCCAGAGTACACGCAGAACAGTTCTGCACGCCCACCCACGGGTAAGCTGACGCTAAGGGCCACCCCAGCAGAAGAAACTGTACACTTCTGCACTTCCACTCCACCTCGCGGGCTGGCCGCAACGCGGCAATACCCAGAGGTAATCGCGAGGCCCTTCTGTCATGCACGCACCCACGGGAAGCGCCGGCCGTGGCGGCAATCTTTATAGATGCAACCGCAGTAGGGCCTTCTGCACACCCACAACGGGTGGGCCGGGCCGCGCGGCACACAACGCAGGGGAAAAATTCAGGCCCTTACCGCACGCCCACCCAATGGCAGTGGGCCGGCTGTGGCGCCACACCCAGAGGCAAACGCTAGCCAGTTCTGGCATCGCCTACCCACGTCGGGTAATGGGCCGCGTGCACACGTGAGGCACACGCAAACAGCTCTGCGTACCACCCACCGGAAAAGCCGGTCGCTAAGGCCAACCCAGAAGACCGCAGCTTCTTCAGCACGCCTCCACACATCGGGTGGGCCGGCCGCGGCGGCACACACCCAGAGGCAACCGCAGGGCCCTTCTGCATCGCTTCCACTCCAGGTATCGCCCGCGCGCGCACACCCAGAGGCACACGCAAAGTCAGTTCTGCACGCACCCATCGGGTGGGTCGGTGGCCGTGGGCGGCAAAACTCCGAGGCAAACGCGAAACACTTCTGCACGCCCCACTCCATCGGGCTACCGGGCCGCGGCGCAGCACACTCAGAGTGAAAAACGCGAAACCTCTTTCAGCACGCCGCACCCACGGGTGGGCCGGCCGTGCGCGACGCCGACACAGAGCGGAAAACTGAAGGCCCTTCTGCACGCCCTCACCACGGTGGGCCGCCGCGGCTGCACACCCAGGGGCAACCGCAGGCTCTTTCTGCACTTCACCCATCGGGTGAGCCGGGTCCTGGCGTCACACCAGAGGCACATGCAAACAGTTCTGCACTCCCACCAACGGAAGCCTCCCACGCTGCTGCAAACCCAGAGCGAAAACCGCGAGGGCCTCTGCACCACCCAGGGGGCCGGCCGTGCTCGGCACAATCCCAGAGGCAACCGTGACTTTATCACGCTTCACCTAATGGTGGGTTTCCGGCCGCGGGCGGCACACCCAGAGGCACACGCAACAAGTTCTGCACGCCCACCCACGGGTGGGTTGGTCATTGCGCTAACCCTGCAACCGCGAGGTCTCTTCTGCAGGCTCCTCCCACGGTAGGGCGCCGTGCGGGCGTGTACAATTCCAGAGGCAAACGCAAAACTCTTCTGCACGCCCCACCCACGGGGCCGGGCCGCATGCACACTCAGAGGCAAACGAACATTTCTGCACTCTACCCTCGGGTACGGGCCGTATGCGGCAATAACCAGGGGCAACCGTAGGCTCTTTCTGCACTTCCACCCACGGGTGGGCCGCCGCATGCACACACCCAGAGCCACACGCAAATGCTGTGCACGCTTCAATTCCACGGGTGGGCCGCCGCATGCGTACACCCAGAGGCAAACGTGAGGGCTCTGCACTTCACCCATCGGGTGGGCCGGCTGCACACCCAGATGCGACGCAACAGATCTGCACGCCCACGTGACGGTGGGTTGGTCGTCAGCCAACCCAGAGGAAATCGTGAGGGTTCTGCACTTCCACCCACGGTAGGCCGCCGGGCGGCACACCTGTGAGGTGCAAACGCAAACCTTCTGCACCTTACCCACGGTGGGCTGGCTGTGGCGGCACACCCCAGAGGCAAACGAAACCCTTCTGCACGCCACCCACGGGAAATTTTACCGTCGGTACGTAAACTGT